>OX451739.1:164860433-165112933 GCA_948472305.1 Vicia faba
TAAGTGCCCATGGATAACCATGGATAGAAAGGGTGCTAATACCTTCCCTTTCTATAATCTACTCCCCGAACCCAAGAAAAATCTCAAAGGTTTTTGCTGTGCTTTTTAAACCTTTCCTTAGGATAAAATAAAAAGTCTGTGGCGACTCTTGCTCAACCGAAACATTTGCGAAAACAAACGCAAAACCATAGTCAGTTCTACCACCGTATCATAGAGTGGATTATGTGTAATTGGAAGTGTGATATTCTGTTTTTGGTCTTTTGTTATTGTCGTTGAGGTGATTGTGGAAAGTGAGAGGGGGTTATCATATCTTGGAGGTTCCTAGGTAGAATTTGCATAAAATAGTGATTACGTGATAATTTGTAAACTAGGTTTGTTTAGATTTGAACTAATACTATCATAATGCATTTCCTTTCTGGACTGGATTCCCTTAGAGTAGGTGAGATGCACCGAACTGGATTAATAATTGATTGTGTCTTTTACCTTCTGCAATTTACTTCTGCGTAATTTATTGTTTTGGTAAAAGTATTATGTCAGCAAATGATGTCTTAACATCTTTCTTAACATTGTGTTTTGGTGTTGGGACATCAGTCTTAAAATCTATTTGAATGTGCCAGAATTTCACAAATGCGTCTGGAGATGCATCTTTGGACCACCCACTATCTTTTGAATAAATGGTGTTTACGAAGATGCATTTTTGGACACACTTTTATGCATACGGAGATACATCTCTAGATTGAATTTGGCATAATAGGACCTCCGCATCAATTTCATCTAAAAATGGCTTAAAAATAGGTGTGTCCGGAGATGCATCTCCGAACTTTGTGGACATTTCAATATTTTCACGATGGTGTAGGAGAAAACATAAAGGTGGAAATATAAACTCCTAAACAAAAAAGGCAAGTGGAGATTACTCTAGAATGGGCTTTCACCTTAGGCCCATATTTCATAACTTAATGTTTTTTCCTCGAGTTTTTTTCACGACACCCTAACATCTATACCACACACCCTTACTTTTTCTGAAAAGCCAATTTTACCCCTTTCATAATTTGTCATTCAAAATTTAAAGTTTTATTTTAAAAAAATACATTGTTAAAACCTCTTAATAACTCAAAAAATCTAATACACAAAGCATGGGATTCATATTGTACTATTATGCGAGGTTCATACACAGAAAAGTAACACCTGGTGAGTTTCATTCATCACGAAAAGTATGTGTATTTGGACAAGAAACATGGAAGACTCTAATGTTGTGAGTGATATATTATGGAAACATCTCGATTCATTGAAGCTTTTGAACATGTTTCATTTTGCGTTTATCTTTGACAAAACATATAAAATTAACAGGTATTTGCTCATATTTCTTGAGATTATTGGTGTTACTTCAACAAAATTGATATTTTTTGTTCTATTTTTTACTTACAACATGAATGGAAAGACAATTTCATATGGACACGGGAGAAGTTTAGCGAGTTGTTCACATTTGAGAAGTTGATTTCAAGGTAATGGTGATAGATTGAGATATTTCCTTGATAAATGAAATTGAGAGCTCGACGAATTCCTATGTTTTCTCCCATAAGAGTCTTAATTTTTAGAAAGGGGATCCTAGTGGGTTCATGTGTTTGCTCCTTTAGGAGTCTTAAGTTTTTGCAAGGAGAGTTTGGTGGATTCCTATGTATGCTCCTTTAGAAGTCTTATTTTTTGTTCGAGATTTTATCTGGCTGAATGTATGATTTATTCAAAAACATCAAGCGTGACACATTAAAAACCATAACCTTTGCAAGGGAAAAGAGTGTTATCCCGATAAGTTATTTTAATTAACAATATTAAATTGTTTACTGTAGCACTGGATAATTTTGTTTCATTGTTAGAGACTATTGTCTTTGGTAGTCTGGACCTACAAATAATATTTTTCCAATAGAAAAAACATAATCTTTTAGATGTTATTTTGGCCACTGCTTTGGGCCTCACCCATTTGGTGAAGTAGTCAACCCTGGCCAACTGGAATTTTAACTGACCAGGGCCATCATGAAAGGACCCAATATGTCCACTCCCCGCTAATAAAAGGTCATAGAGATATCATCGAATGAAGGATATTGACAGAGGCCTGAATGAAATTCGAAAAAATCTATGACACTTGTCGCACCATTTAACAAACTCGACAATGTCTCTGAGCATCTTCGACCAATAATATCCAACTCTTAGAAGCTTGCTTTCCAGCTCTCTTTCTCTAATATGGATTCTACAAATACATTAAGGCACCTCTACTAACACTAAACTCACCACTTCTTATGCTAGGCATATTAACATAGCCATGGATTTCCCCATCTTATAGAAACTATCTGCCACCATAACATATCTAGTTGAAAGTTTTCTTATTCTCTGAGCTCAGCCTCATATTCTGGAAATTATTCAATTGTAAAGTATTTTATGATAAGAGACATCCAACTTTTTCTATTATCTAGCATCATCACTTGGGAGACTTCAACCTCTGTGTTGAGGATCTCTAAGGTCTCTTGAATCACGGTCCTATTGAGACCTCATTTCTTTGTACTAGCAAGATTTGATGATAAATTAGCTTAAATATCTGTTTCTCAGGGTACATGGACTATCTAAAAAACTGGAAACCTCCTTCTATTTATAGGACCTTTTGCAGGTACTTTGATAGTATATGATCTTTAGTTTAAAAGTCGCCCTTGATATGGACAGTGATCAACTATGAGTCACTATTCACCCTAAGGTTCGCGGTCCCTAATTCTATATCCAACTTCATTCCTGCCACTAGAGATTCATATTTTGCTAGATTGGTACTTGCCTTGAAGCCAAAACACAATGAATACTATAACAAACTTCACGGGATCCTTCCAACATTAGTCTTTCTCATTCATCTCTTTCCTGGACTAATACCGGGCATATAAGATTGGTAGTAATTTATAAAGTAAAGGAACAAAAGGATTTTTTTTTCTCTGGGTGTGTGAGTATAGGAGGTGTTACCAAGATTTGTTTTTCAATTCTCGGAAATCCATCTCACATTCTTCATTCATTCAAAACTAGATGACTTCTTTAATATTGCCATTTTATTATCCTCATATGATTTGTGTTTCCTCTGAGCGATGGGTTTGAAACTGGACATAATTAATAAATGATGACACACTACATTCATATATATATATATATATATATATATATATATATATATATATATATATATATATATATATATATATATATATATATATATATATATATATATATATATATATATATATATATATATATATATATATATATATATATATATATATATATATATATATATATATATATATATATATATATATATATATATATATATATATATATATATATATATATATATATATATATATATATATGGAATTTTGGATGGTGCTCATGATATCTACATTCTCTTATAACAGTTTCACAATCATGGCTTCCTCATCTTCTGACAGTGTTATTCTAACCAACATAATTTAATGGGATTTAGGGACAATTTAAACGGTATTTAGATCCTCTAGTTGTTTTCATCTCCTCTAGATAGGGTTATCTTGTGGATCAAAATTTATGTAATTGATCTTAAGTGAGTTGGAGGGATAGGCGGGCTCTGCATTGTCGTTTTTCTTTATCTTCAAGTTTTCTCTACAATCAATTTTCAACAATTCTTGACTACCTTTTATCACTCATATATCCCATTGTTTAATATGTATTTCATGGTCAAGTATAGGATTGATAGTGGAGCCTCTAGAGCATTGAAAGTTGGCCAACCTATGGTTATATGGTATGAAATGTTTATCCCCATATATCTTCCTTTGACACTCATCGTGCTCCCCCCTTTCCTAAAAGTAATCTGAATGGTAACACGCACTAGGTCATACACCTTTTCTCCTAAGAACCTGACCTGTGAGCCTCTAAAAGTTTGGACTAGTGAGCTTCTAAATGTTTGAAAATCTAGGGTTTTTCTTTAATCCTTCGAAATCATCCCATTAGAGAATGTCAGCCAAATAATTAGGATCCACCAACACCTGCTTGACATTCCAATCTTGAATATGGAGGTAGATCACCATGGGATCATCCTTGTGAGGGAAAATCCATTATACGTCTCTATTGGGGAAGATGATTTATGTTGTTGGAATGACTCTATTTAAGGGCGATGCTTTGATGATGTGCATCACATGTTTGGTGTGCTTTTTCCTAGATGAGTTGGACTTTCTACCTCCTGTGAAATCTCTAGCAATTATGGTAGAAATGTTGTGAGGTTGGCAAGGCTCGTGTCCCTCTTCAATACTTTGACATCTCATGGATATGGAGTTCTTTGTCTAGCTTGTCTCTATGGCGAGGCTCTCCTTTAGAATTTTGCACCTTTCCCTACATATACTTATGCAGGATACCTCCTTGAATTAACTTTTTGATTTTTTGTTTTAGGTGGTAACAATCTTTGGTATATTGATCTCGTATCTTATTGTACTTTCACCATTTATTTGAATCATTTCCCATAAAATCTTCTTTGGGAGCATGGGGTTCAAGGATGATTTTAGCATGGTACACATATTGTAGAATCGATCCCTGTCGATATTTAGAGGGCTGAAATGCTCAATGAGTTTTTGGGCGGGCTTGAAAGTAACTTTCTCGCTAATCAGTAATCCATTATGATTTTTTTGATGTCCATTGGATCCAGTTTAAAACTTAGTTCCTTTGCAACCTTGGTTCTTTTCTCTACATTACTTTCTTCTCCTTTGATGTAGCATTCCCCCTGGACATGATTTCTTCCATCGAGGATGCCGATTTTTGTGTTAGGGATTCTTTGAAAATGTATCGCCTTTAGGCCATTCCAAAAATCTCTTATGAACATTGTGGGACGATAATGAGTTTAGGTTAAGTATGGTTATGTGGCTCAGGATAGTTTTAATGAACCTCGCGGTGGGCACCAAATTTACATGATGGGTACACTATTTGATAATCTTATTGGTGCTATGGCAGCAGAGTTGCAATGAATATCTTAGTGTTTGTCATATGAAAAAAAATTGTCCTTTATACTTGATGATTGTTGATTTTTATAAAGTGTTCTCTGCCATGAGCTTTTTATGCTGATTTAATTTTCATTATAGGACAATACCCCTTTCCTAGCTGAAAGAAATAAAGAGTGTTAAGTCCATTGTTCCCTTATCTAAGGCCGTCATCTTAAGGCTATTCAATGGCTTAAACGTTCTCTATATACGTATAATGGATAATCGTATCGAATGAGTTTTTATTTGATTTCGAACCGACCTTCTTGGCCTGACCCATTAAGAGTGATCAGACCTAGTATTTTCCTGTGAATGGATTAGGGAGAAACGAATTATGTCACATCCAGGTTCGTGCTCAGTCCAAATTCTTTTAGGTGAAATACCATATTGTTGGTAATGTAATGTTAATATTATATCTTATCTAATGGGAAAATGCAAAGTAGTTGAGGAGGGGATAATATTAGGAATTGGTCAATAAACAAGAAAATGACTCATTTTGTATAGTATATTCTTACATTTACACATAAAAAACATCAATAAATTTATTTTGTCTATTTATCGAGTTGCATATGTTCCATTGTATGCACACATACACTTGCACACACACCCAATTTATTTATCCTTCAAATAATGTTTTAAGATTGTAAGGGCCAACAATACTTTGATTTCCACTCCACATGAACTGGAAAATAATCTTACTAGAACTTTCAGTAGGATGAATAGAATCAACAAACACATATTCGGAAGGATTCTCACACAATTCATACTCTTTCATTGCTCTTTTACCTCCACAATTGTAATATCCCTTGTAAGGACCACTACCACAACATGCAACTCCGCCTTTTTTTCAAACCTTTCAATCAACAAACAAAGAAACAACATCAAACTACAATTATATAATAATACTTTTCATATTCGATTATTATAATTAAATAATCTAAGCTCTCTATATAGTTTTAAATAGTTATGTCTTCAAATATACAATTACCTACCAAATTTTGAAGGGTTGTTTATCACTTTATAAGATAGGTCAAAGAAATCAAAATATGAATATTTAAATCCTTTGATTTGTTTCTCTAACTTCTTAAGTTCAACAAAAAGCACATTGTTATGTAGTTTGGTAGGTGATAAATACTCTTATATCCATGCTTCTTTAGTTCCATTTATAGCAGCCTTGATAATTGGATAACAACCCATAAATGGTTGGTTAAGAACCCCAAATTTCCTCCCACCCATTTCAGGTATTCCCTAAAACTAAATATCAAATTGGATGGAATACATAAACAATTAGAATGGTATAGAACTAAATGTACTTTGATAATGAAAAATACAGAAGGAAGATAAGTTTTACATACTTTGATCAAGGTTGTTAGATTACCAACTACCATGGATATGCATTTTTCATGAGTATATATGCTGGAATTTTCTACAAAATAATCATTGCTTCCAATGGTAATCAAGTAAACAGCCCTAGCTAGCAGAGACTTGATATCTTCGTCTCCATGTTTCTCCCTCAATATCTTTTTAACATTCTTGAAATAAGTTAATTGAGTATGTAGATCTATCACCTGCAAATATTAAAATAACATATCATCAAACTCTGATAAGGAGAGACTAATTTCATATTCATTCATTCGATATTTTTTTGTGATGTTAGATAAACACAAAAATAGACACTTTGGAGGTTCTATTTAGATTAGTTATATGGTTGAACTGTGACAAAACAACTAATGACTATACTTAGTCATGGTTTAAATTTGTTATGAGGTTTTATTTAACTACAATTTAAATGTGATAAATTTTATGAAATTTTGTTGTAGTTAATATTGCATAATCTCATGCGGCTTTGATTCAACCAACACATATGTATAGAAAATTTGACCAAACCAATCTTTCCACGCATACTAAGTCAAATAAAAGTACTAAAAATTCACAATAATTGAATTTTATACAATGTTGATATCCATGGTTGTGTTTATTTAATAATCTTTATAATATTTTACGATATACTTACACAACTCACTATTAAAGTGTTCACTTCCATTAGTCTATTCAACGAGAGTTTGACTTTATAACCTTAAAAAATAAAGTTCAAATCCACTAAAAAACTATTGTAAAATAATCAATAATATTTCTTTACTTAATAATAATTTTTTCATTCTCCATTTTTTAAAAATGATTCAAAGTGACTATCTCAAATACATCATGTTTCGCTATATAATTGGACTCACATAAACTGGTGATAACTGTCCCAACAATAATTGTCTCTAAAAGAAGATTCTAAGACTTACAAATCCTATAATCTCAATATAAAGTCTAAAAAATAGTCTATACTCAAGAATACATTATTCTAAATTATAAATATCACACTTATGGTTGTCACTGACTTGATTGTCAGAATTAATGTGGGGAGATACTCCCTCCCCCGAAAATAACACACAAAAACCTCTTTATCAGAGTTATAAACAACATCATCATTAATAACACTAAAGAAAAAAGAGCTTCTCACAAACATTTCACTTCACCATGCTCTTGCTAATGCAATCTTGAGGGTGGTGTCATAACCTTAAGACACACTGACTGGTTTGTTGTCATATTTAGGAGATTCAGTTTGGTTTTGGAAATCAGGGGTTCTTTTTTAGGACACGGAGGTCCTAAAGACTCCAAAAGCATACCAGAAGACGAAAAACTTGCTTATAGACCTTTTACTATCATTTCAAAGGAAGTCAGAGGTCACTCAAAAGCAAAAATAACGATTAGTCAAGGTTGAAACAACCATAAATCAGCCTTAAGGGAAAAATTAGAGTGTAATATAATTGATCTAAGATAATATCATATTCTCTTAACAAGATCAACAAGCACATTGTTGAAGACTTGCATCCCTAAGACTCAAGAACGATATGTGTGCCCCATATAAATCTAGGTCTTTATCACGATGAAATGCTCACCTTTTGGACCTTGTCGTCACCATGAACACCATAACAGGCGGCATAAGGATTCGACTTCACCCTCACAAAGTAGAAGGAGGCTTCCATTGAAAAATCACTCTCCTCCATACCATGTCTATCATATGTCTTCGTTAGAAAGATCTTAGGGTGAATAGGATGAGCCCCCAAGAAGGAATGCATTTAATCTTCAAATCAATAATTGTCTTATTCAAAATTACCCCTAGAAGAAACCAAGTAGCATGGGATCTAGTGGTAAAGGAGTTCATGCTAAGGATATAATTCGGAGAATATCGAGTTCGATTCTTAGGTGGGAACAACACTTGGCCAGTGCTCATACCTCTCGGCACGAACTCTGGATTACTAGGGCCTATTTCCCATAGTAATCCAAAATTTTTTTACCCCTAGGGATGAGAAGATATGACATGACTACTAACCCTAAATACCATGTCAAAGTCATGGACATAATCCTCATTTCTAAGAAGAAAAGGGGTCAGTTAAATGCAAATTGTTTATTCTCACACTGAAGGATGAGGTGATGACATGGCTTAAAACCTAAGGCTTGAATCTATCAACTCTTACAGAGAGTTATACCAACATTTCACGACCCACTTCATATCTCCAAATGACATCTAAAATCCATGGATTGTAATTGATATCAATCCGAAAAAAGAAGGACAAACCACTAAGGAGTTATATCAATAGATTTGATAAAGATGTCATCCTAGTGAAGGACGTGAATGACAAAATGAAGAGACGTTTGCTAAGTCATGGACTTTAAAAAGGAAAGAGGTTTGGTAAAAAAATTAGAATTAAAAATGATAATTATTGATGTCTAAAGTACACAATGTAAGGTTCAGCATCATATTCATCATGTCAGGTTCCATAAAGAAAGAGAATACCAACCACCATCCAGGGAATGATGATGTGACCGAAAGGACTTTGAGTCAAGCCATAACCTAACTCCATCAATCGAGGCTTAGGGGGAAATGTTTTTATCCAGACTAAGACTTATATATTTTAGTATCGGATCACTAGGGTTCATAAGATGGGCTAGATAACGAGGTGGCCACGCCCTAACCACGTTCAAAATAAGGTTCATCGAATTACAAAGGATATTGGATGCTTTGACAACTACCCTAAGAAACAACTATTCATCAAAGAATGATCTAGAACCTCGAGGTCATAAAGTAGTCTTACCTTAGAGGCACGTGAGATCACATTGGATCAGTCCTTATAGACCGTCAGATAATGATGACTCACTTGATTTACTGACACTTCTTCCTAGAGACAATTGTCTTTAAAAGAAGATTCTAAGGTCTCTAAGCCATAGAACAAAGATATAAAGTGTAAAGAACGATTCAGACTCAAGTAAAAATTATTATAAACTCTAAACCTCATATTTTCCTTTTCAATGACTTGATTGTCAGAGTATTTATAAATACGTACGTCACTAAATAAATTCACTAGAGATAGTCCTACGAGAGTTTGCTAACAACATCATCATCAATAACATTAAAATAAATAAAAAATATTCTTGGACCACATCATGTCTATAACTTTATACATAAATTTAAAAGTATTTTACATGCCATTTAAGATATCTCAAATATTAAATCATACTATATGTAAAATTAAAATTTGTAGACATCGTCTATAATCCAAAGTGAGTTTTCTAATACTCCAAAAGTGAGTTTTGTAATACATGTGTCGGAGAAAAGTTAGTAAACAATATACCAGTATTTAACAATGAAAAACTTAGATACAATTATTTATGTGTGGTTCTTACTATTTTTCAATGAAATTATGATAAGTGTACTTAAATATAATTTAAGGAGTGAAAATAGTATAAAATTGATATGTGTAAGATAAAATTATATATTTATCATATTTTCATTGGAAAATAGTAAAAATCACACGTAAAGAATTGTATCTAAGTTTTATCCATCTAACAATTGCAACATCATTAAAATTCGAAAAATAAAACAGGCCAATCCTTTATGGGTTTCCACTAAAGCTCCAACACCAACTGAGACAAAATTGATTCAATTAACATATTCTTGAGAACCAGGAAATAAATATTGTTTTTACCTAGTATTTTCCTATGAATAAATTAGGGCGGAATGGGTTATGTCACATCCAGATTCGTGTTCAACCCAGATTCTTTTAGGTGAAATACCTTATTGTTGATTATGTAAATGTTAATATTACATCTTACCTAATGGGAAAAATGCAAAGGAATTGAGGAGGGAATAATATTAGGAATTGGTCAATAAATAAGAAATGACTCATTGTATAATATATTCTTACATCTACACATAAAAAAAAAAACAAGTTCATTTTGTCTATTTATTTAGTTGCATATGTTCCATTGCGTGCATGCATACAGTTGCACTCACACACAAATGAATTATCCTTCAAATAATGTTTTGAGATTGTAAGGGCCAGCAATACTTTGATTTCCACTCCACATGAACTGGGAAATAATCTTACTAGCACTTTCCGTAGGATGAATAGAATCAAAGAACACATACTCAGAAGGATTCTCACACAAATCATAATATTTCATTGCTCTTTTACCTCCACAACTGTAATATCCCTTGTAAGGACCACTACCACAACATGCAACTCCGCCTTTTTTCAAACCTTTCAATCAACAAACAAAAAAACAACATCAAACTACAATTATATAATAAATCTTTTCTTATTTGATTATTATAATGAAATAATATAAGCTCTCTATATAGTTTTAAATAATTATGTCTATAAATGTACAATTACCTACCAAATTTCGAAGGGTTGTTTATCACTTCATAAGATAGGTCAAAGAAATCAAAATATGAATATTTAAATCCTTTGATTTGTTTCTCTAACTTCTGAAGTTCAACAGAAAGCACAGTGTTATGTAGTTTGGAAGGTGACGAATAAGCTTCTACGCAAGCATCTTTAGTTCCATTTATAACAGCCTTGATAATTGGAAAACAACCTATAGATGGTTGGTTAAGAATCCCAAATTTCCTCCCTCCCATTTCATGTATTCCCTAAAATTAAATACCGAATTGGATAGAATACATAAACAATTAGAATGGTATATAACTAAATGTACTTTGATAATGAAAAAATACAAAAGGAAGATAAGTTTTACATACTTTGATCACGGTTGTAAGATTACCAACTACCATGGATACATATTTTTCATGAGTATATATGCTGGAATTTTCTACAAAATAATCATTGCTTCCAATGGTAATCAAGTAAACAGCCCTAGCTAGTAGAGATGTGGCATCTTCATCTCCATGTTTCTCCATCAATATCTTTTTAACATTTTTGAAATAACTTAATTGAGTATGTAGGTCTATCACCTTCAAATATTAAAATAACATATCATCAAACTCTGATAAGGAGAGACTAATTTCATATTTATTCATTCAATATTTCTTTAGTGATGCTATATAAACTCAAAAATAGACACTTTGGAGGTTCTATATAGATTAGTTATATAGTCTAACTGTGACAAAACAACTAAGGGTCACACTTAGTCATGCTTTAAATCTGACAAATCTGTTATGAGGTCTTATTTAACTATAATTTAACTGTGATAAATTTTATGAAATTTTGTTGTAGTTGATATTGCACAATCTTAAAGACTGCTTTGGTTATACAAACACACATTCGTTTAGAAAATTTGATCAAACAAATCTTTACACGCATAATAAGTTAAATAAAAGTATTAAAAGATAAAAATAACCGGATTTTATACATTGTTGATGTCCATGGTTATGTTTTCTTAACATTTTTGATAATATTTTACGATATACTTACACAACTCACTATTAAAGTGTTCACGACCATTAATCTATTCAGCGATAGTTTGACTTTGTAATCTTAAAAAACAAAGTCCAAATCCACTCAAAAACTACTGTAAAATAATAAATAATATTTATTTATTTAATAATAATTTTTTCACTCTCTATTTTTTTAAAATTGATTTAAAGTTATTAGCTCAAATACATCATGTTTCGCTAGGTAATTGAACTCACATAATCTGGGGACAACTGTCCCAACGATAATTGTCTCTAAAAGAAGATTCTAAGACTTCTAAATCCTAGAATCTAAATATAAAATATAAAAAATAGTCTAAACTTAAAAACACATTAGTAAAAATCATAAATCTCACACTTATGGTTGTCATTGACTTGATTGTTAGAATTAATGTGTGCAGATACACCCTCCATCGAAAATAACTCACGAAAACCTCTTTATCAGAGTTATAAAACAAAAACATCATTAATAACACTTAAGAAAAAAGAGCTTCTCACAAACTTTTGACTTCACCAAGCTCTTGCTAACGTGGTCGTGAGGGTGGCGCCATAACCTCAAGACGCACTGACTGATTTTTTTTCATCTTTGGGAGCTTCAATTTTGTTCTGGAAATTAGGGGTTACTTCTTAGGACATAAAGGTCCCAGAGGCTCCAAAAGCAGACCGAAATACGAAAACTTGCTCAAATAGCTTTTACTAGCATTCCAAGGACAGTCAGAGTGTTAAATTGTAATTCATATGTGTCAAAAGAAGATTTGATTTGTTTAGTTTTAAATAGATTTGAATTTAAATCTAGATTAGATTTGATTTAGTAAAGAGATATTTTGGGCTTGGGTTTAGCTTAGGGAGCAAGCTAACCTAAATCTATAAATAAGAGGGAGTAACCCTTATTTTTGTATTCAAGTCATTAAACTCATTCACAGTATTTTGCAGTTGCAAAGTGAATAATAAAGATTCCACAGTTTGTGGGCAGAATAGAAATTCTGCAGAAATATCTCCATTGTTCTTTTATTTGTTTGTTTCATAACTTATCATCAAGTGGTGGTCGAAATTCATCATAGTGTATTGGTGGATTTCCAACATCTGGTATCAAGAGCTTGTGTTTCGATTCAAGGGAAGTATCAATCAAGAACGATTGAAGAATTCAAGATGACAAGTTATGGGAATGCAAACTATCCAGCAACGCTGCCAATTCTGAAAGTTGACAACTATGAGAATTGGTGCAAGAAGATGAAAGTCCTATTAAGGTGTCAAGGCCTTTGGGACCTTGTAAAAGATGGAGTCGAAGCGCTTGGCGAAAACGCTTCAGAAGAAGAAAAGAAGAAATATACAGAATCTGAGAAACAGAGTTATAAAGCATTGTTTATAATTCATCAATGTGTCAGTCCAGACAATTTCGAGAAGATTGGTGATTCAGAATCTGCAAAAGAAGCTTGGGAGATCCTGGAGAAGTCTTTTGGGGGCGCTGAGAAGGTGAAAGAAGTGAGGTTACAAACTCACAAAAGGACCTATGAACTGCTTCAGATGGAAGACAGTGAAAAAATATCTGATTTCTTCACTAGAGTTACAAAACTAGTGAATCAAATCAAGACATGTGGAGAAACATTAACAACAAGAGTTGTTGTTTCGAAGATCCTGAGATCCTTAGCCCCTAAGTTCGACCACATAGTGGTGGCGATAGAAGAAGGGAAAGACTTGTCGAAATTGACAAAGGAAGAGCTTCAAGGGACGCTCGAATCTCATGAACAAAGAATGAACGAAAGAGCTGCAGGAAAATCGAAGAGTGATGTGGCCTTGCAGGCACATTCAGCAAAAGAGACCAAAGGCAAAGGAAAGTATTTCAACAGAAGTAGAGGTGGCTACAACAAATCGAATGGCAGAGGAAACCAAATCGAAGGAGACGTGTCGAATCAAAGAAGACCACACCAAGGCAACCAAAGAGGTGGTGCTGCAAACAGAGGAAGAGGTGGTGGTCGAAAACCTGATAAGAGTCACATTCAATGTTATAATTGTCAGAAGTATGGTCCCTATTCGAGTGATTGTCCAGAAAAACGAAAGAATCAAGAAAGTGATGCAAAGCTGGCAAAACATGAAGAAGAAGAAGAGATGATGCTGATGGTCACAACAAGAGATGAAGATAGATTCAAGGACCAATGGTACTTGGATTCAGGATGTTCATCACATATGTCTGGAAGGAAAGACTGGTTCGTCAACATAAAACCCTCAACGAAAAATTTGGTAAAATTTGCGAATGACAACACCCTAGCAGCTGAAGGTATTGGTGATGTTATGATCATGAGGAAAGATGGCAAGAAGTCAGTAATTTCGAATGTATTGTACATACCAGGCATGAAGAGCAATTTGCTCAGTATAGGGCAGTTGGTCGAAAAGAATTATAAAGTATCAATCGAAGATAAGTTGATGAGAGTTGTTGATGCAAATGGGAGAGTAATCTTGAAGGCTCCTATGTCTCAGAATCGAACCTTCAAGATTGAACTAAATGTGATGGAGCACAAGTGCCTTTCGACTGCAGCTAGCAGAGATGAATGGATATGGCATTATAGACTAGGTCATCTCAACTTCAGAGACATCAGAGATTTGAAGAGAAGAAATATGGTTTCAGGAGTGCTCAAAGTTTTGAGAACTGATGGTGGAGGAGAATATGTGTCGAAAGATTTCGACAGATTATGTGAAAAAGAAGGGATTGTGCATGAGGTGGTGCCACCCTATACTCCACAGCAAAATGGAATTGCAGAAAGGAAAAATCGAACCATCATGAACATGGTGAGAAGTATGTTGAAAGGCAAGAATTTACCCAAAGAGTTCTGGGGTGAAGCTGTTTCGACTGCAACATACATTTTGAACAGAAGTCCTACAAAGAAGCTAGAAGGAATTACTCCAGAAGAATGTTGGTCTGGTGTGAAGCCTAGCTTAAGTCATCTGAAAGTATTTGGATCTATTGCACATAGACATGTGCCAGATCAGTTGAGAAAGAAACTTGATGACAAGTCAAGTCAAATGATCCTAGTTGGATATCATTCGACAGGAGGCTACAAGTTGTTCGATCCAGAGAACAAGAAGATTGTGATCAGCAGGGACGTGATCATAGATGAGTTCAAAGAATGGGATTGGACTGCAAATGTCAAGAAAGATTCAGTGGGAATCTTATTCGAAGAGCCAGAAACTCAAGTCGAAAGAGAAGTTCGACAAGAGGAGCCAACAGATATACCCAGTACAAGCAGACCTCAAAGAACAAGACGCATGCCTGCAAGATTGCAAGATTGTGTGATTACATCAGATGATGTAATAGATGATGAAGGTGAGCTGGTACATTATGCTTTCTATGCAGATGTCGAACCTGTTAATGCAGTTGAAGCATTAAAGGATTCGAAGTGGGTGAAAGCAATGAACGAAGAAGTAAAGTTTATCAAAGACAACAACACTTGGTCACTTGTTTAATTGCCTCAAGGCAAGAAGGCAATTGATGTCAAGTGGGTATACAAAGTGAAGACTAATTCGAAAGGTGAAGTAACTCGACACAAAGCAAGACTTGTGGCGAAAGGATTTCTACAGAAAGAAGGAATAGACTTCGACGAAGTTTTTGCACCTGTTGCTAGGATCGAAACAATCAGGTTGGTTGTTGGTCTAGCAGAAATCAACAGTTGGCACATATGTCAGATGGACGTGAAGTGTACATTCCTAAATGGACCCTTAGATGAAGAAGTCTATGTTAAACAACCAGTTGGGTTTGTGAAACATGACGAAGAAAGAAAGGTGTACATGAGACATCATGACGAAGGGAGTGCAAGTCGAAGTATTCAGAAAGCTAAGAGCCATGATGAACATAGACAGTTTAGACACAATGAATTAGGTGGTGTGTTAAATTGTAATTCATATGTGTCAAAAGAAGATTTGATTTGTTTAGTTTTAAATAGATTTGAATTTAAATCTAGATTAGATTTGATTTAGTAAAGAGATATTTTGGGCTTGGGTTTAGCTTAGGGAGCAGGCTAACCTAAATCTATAAATAAGAGGGAGTAACCCTTATTTTTGTATTCAAGTCATTGAACTCATTCACAGTATTTTGCAGTTGCAAAGTGAATAATAAAGATTCCACAGTTTGTGGGCAGAATAGAAATTCTGCAGAAATATCTCCATTGTTCTTTTATTTGTTTGTTTCATAACTTATCATCAAGTGGTGGTCGAAATTCATCATAGTGTATTGGTGGATTTCCAACACAGAGGTCATTCAACAGCAAAAATAATTATTAATCTGGTTGAAACAACCATAAACCAACCTTAAGGGAAAATTAGAGTGTAATATAATTGATCATAGAGAGTATCATATTCACGACCCACTTCAGATATTCCAAACAGCATCCAAAATCCATGGAATGTATATTGATATCAATCCGGAAGAAAAAAAAGGACAAACCACTAAGGAGTTATATCAATAGATTTGATATGAAGGTCATCCTAGTGAAGGACGTGAACGACAAAATTAAGAGGCATTTGCTAAGTCATGGACTTTAGAAATAAAAGAGGTTTGCTATAAACATTGGAATTGAAAAATGCTAATGAGTGATGTCCAAAGTGCACAATGTAAGACTCCTCATCGGAATCTAACCTGAAGGACTTTTAGTCAAGCCATAACCTAACTCTATCGGTCAATGCTTAGGGGGAGATGTTTTGATCCGGACCAAGAATTATATCTTTTAGTATTGGGTCACTAGGGCTCATAAGATGGGGTAGATCACGAGGTGGTCACACCCTAACCACCTACAAAACATGGTTTATCGAATTATAAAGGCTATTGTATCCTTTGACATCTACCTATGAGACAATTATCCATCAAAGAATATTCTAGAAACTCGAGATCATAAAGTAGTCTTACCTTATAGATACATGAGATCACATTGAATCGGTCCTTGTAGACCGTCAAATAATGAGGACTCAAATGATTTACCGACACTTCTTCTTAGAGACAATTCTCTAAAAGAAGATTCTAAGGCCTCAATACTCTATAAAGTATAAAGAACGATTTAGACTCAAGTGTAAACATTATTCTAAACTCTAAATCTCATATTTATCATTGTCACTAACTTGATTATCAAAGCGTTTACATATACATACTTTCCTAAATAAATTCAGGAGAGATAATCCTACAAGAATTCGCTAACAACATCATCATCAATAACATTAAAATGAAAAGAAAAAAAAACTTCCCGGATCACAACATGTCTAGAATTTTTTACATAAATTTAAAAGTATTTTACATGCCATTTAAGATATCTCAAATATATGTAAAATTTGTAGACATGATCTGTAATCCAAAAGTGAGTTTTGTAATACATGTGTCGGTAAAAAGTTAGTAATCAATATAATAGTATCTAACAATTGCAACATCATTAAAATTAGCAAAATAAAACATACCAGTCCTTTATGGGTTTCTACTAAAGCTCCAGCACCAGCTGATGCAAAATTGATTCCATTAACATATTCTTGAGAACCAGGAAATAGATATGGTTGAATTAATGGCAACTTAGCATACTCAGCTGTAACAAAGCATTTTTTTATCAGATTATTAATTGGCATAACCGCATAAGTAAGTTGAAAAACATTAACGTAATATTTAATCAACAAATAATACTAATATTGTTTCTTACCTATGAAATCTGGAATCACACGTCCATCAGAAAATCTACCAGTTGGATACTTGAAGAAGGTTTCACCATATGGTGAGTAGTTTGCTAGATTATCAGTGGTAGTATTGATGTAATTATTGTTTCCAACATCAAATAATGAATCTCCAAACACAAATAATGCAACATGTTCTTTTGGTATACATATATTACCAAGAGACTGTGTTGGAATTAGCACGCCATAACTTAGAAAGAAGGTTAGAAAATAAAAATTGAATTTTTTGATGGCCATCTAAGTTTATGATCATCCAAATCTCACTCTATAAGGATATATATTCATTCATATAAATAACAATATATAATATATTGGAAGTATATAAAGTTTGAATATTCTTTATCCTTTAATGCGTGTAACTATCCAATTTCTTAGTCACTAAGCACATGCCTGTGACTTGTGTGACAAATCTAATAAAAAAATAATTAAAATTTTCATTGGAAGGAAGTTTCGTTGTGATTGTTTTAAAACTTCAAAGGGGCAAATATTATCCATCTAATAACTTTGTCAACTAATATAATGATAAAATAATATTACAATCAATTCATTTCATTAGAAAATCATATTACAAAACTCATTGGGTTAGAAAATAATTTAATAGGTCTGAGATGAAAATATTTAAGCGTTTGTAAGTATTTAATCAAATATATTAATTAAAGCGACATTAATAATTATTTTATACATTCGAGAAGATTTGAAATTCGTGCATTAAAATTAGAAAATTGTGTTTTGACTACGTTACAAAGATATTAGCACACATTTGATAATCCGAAAATACATAGTATATTAGATTCGATTTGCATAAATAAAATTATCATTTTGTCTTGATTATGTTGTATTATGTTGGTATTTCGAGTTAGTTTTAGGTGATTATTTTTCACAAGACCTACATAAGAAAAGGAGAAGAAATGAAAAAGAAATGGATTGAAAATCAGAAAGTAGCAGAAAATAGCAGAAAATCCTTATCAGAAGGTTGTGACGATCGTCATACCTCCCTTACGCTCGACATAAGTTAAATATGTGTGCCCCTCGACACACATAGCATGACGATCGACACAAGATGAAAATATGTGTGCCCCACGGCGCACATTGCATGCCACTCGTCACAAACTATTTTCAATGTTAGATACGAAGTTTTCTCCACGTTATCTCCACGTTGTCAGTACCAACCACGTTTCCTGCATTTCCTCTTGGTTTTTCTCCACGCACATAATTTTCGGAGACTGAGCCATGAAATCACGACTACTACATTCTCTCAACGAATCTGTTATAGGAGAGCACTATAAAAGGACGACGGTTTAGAAAAGAAGCTCTCTCTCTCTCTCTCACACCCATTATTTCAGTTTTCAAGAGTTCAGAGCTTTGTTTAGAATCTTTAAGCAGATAAAACCTTCACCTAAACAACAATAGTTTTCTACACCAGAAATCTACTACATCATTAGAATTATTTTCATAATCTCCTGAATTTTGCTTAGGTTTACTTTTAATTTTGTTTCCGAATTTATTTTCCGCGAAGCAAATCCTGCCGACTTGTGGAGGATTGTTTTCAGTACTATAAGTGTTATAGAAATTGCATTCTATTATTTAATTCCAGGTTTTTTATTCAATTTTATTACTGTCTTTTTATTTATGAATCATGGTTGAATCAGTATATGCTTGCTATTATTTTGTGTTCGCAATAAATAATATGTCCGACTAACTTCCCTGACACCGGTATGTAAGGTCATAAACCGAAGGGGTTTGGTAATAAATTGGCATAAACATTTTATAAAATACTTGTTTGGTTTGGTTTCTAACTTTTAATATAAAATTGTTTTGTTACGAGAGTAAGAGACAAATTAATGCTAAAATCAATGATCACGAGAGTGTGAGTTTTTAACCGAAGACATACGTATTACGTACTAGTGTCCAGTTATTAAATATTTCAATTAAGTCTAAGCTTATTTTCGACTAACCCAAAACCTAAGATTTATTATTAGCCTTAGTGTTACACAGTAACTTTATATAGCAGTTGTTTTACTCCAAAATTTGCCCTCCCATATTCCTCAAGATATGATCCTTAAGTGGCTCAAGATTGCTCAAGGATTGTACAGTCAAACCACCTCCTAAGCCAGCTGAAATTAGGGTTTTGGTTCTTTCAAGGAATTTGAGATTTCCAATGGTTCAATCAAGTCTCATATGCCTATACACATTCTCAAGCACCTACATGCCAAGTTTCAAGATTCACAGTGTCAATTTGCATAGTCAAAAGCCCTATTTGATCCACAGTCAACTGCAGGGGCAAAATGGTCATTTTGCAGTCAAAAGTCATAATTTTTGGTCAACATCTTATTTTGAGTCCACAATCATCATTTGATCAAATCTTGATCATGATTCCACAAGAATGGCTCAAAAATCATCAAGATGCAAGAAGTTACTATTTTTGGACAGTAGAAAAGTCAACTGTATCTTGACCAGGGCATAACTTTTTCATGGTTCATCATAAAAATCCCATCCAATTCTCATTTTTAAGGGGATGACATTTCCTATAATCCATCTTCACATTCCAAGTCCAAGAAATGCTCTCACAAAAAGTTGTCAATTTCTACATTATAGGTCAATTTCAAAAGTCAACAAAAATGCACTTTAATTCAAAGACCATAACTTGATATTGGTAAATCCAAATGACATGGGACCAAAGGCATTGGTTAGAGGACTTCAATACCTTTCCAAAATGTCCAAGAACATGTTCATATGATCAAAATTAAGCAAGATATGCATTGGAGAAGTTGGGAAATGTTTATGAATTTGCAAAAGTCAACTTTGCTCAAAACATTTTGTTTTTGCTAATGGGCCTCAAATTTCTTCTTGAAACTTTATCCATGACTTATGCACGACCCATTAAGATTATTTGAATTTATTTTCTTATTTTTTATTAAATAATTGGATTTTTAATCAATTTTAATTCATTTAATTAATTTAAATTGTAGGAAATACAAAGATTTGATTTTTCAATCTTTTTGTGAAGCAAGAATGACCTAATCATGCTGGAAATTTCGTGTACCAATCAAGGATATCAAAATCTCCCAATTTAGCAACTTTCTTCAATCAAAAAGATTCAAAAAGATTTGATTTTCAATCAAATATGCAAGCATCAATTCCATGGATTTCTTTGCAAGATTCTGACCTAGTTTCACTCTCCTATAAGTACACAAGCTAATCCTATTCATGCATACGTGAATTTGCTGCAGAAAAAGCCATAACCAATTCAAGAAAATTCAAAGAAAACTCAAAATTGTTTTCTGCATTCTAGGGAGAATTAAGGACTTTTGTTGATTCAAACACATTGCAGGAGTCCCCGGGAACGTGTAGGAATCAAAGCCAAGTGCTAAAGCTCAAGGAATCCAAGGAAACAGAATCGCAGTTTGCCCATTTTTTTCAGAATTGCAACTCATTATTCATGCGCATTTGATATATTTTGTTGATTGTTTTGTGTTAATAGGGACTGTACAAAGCTAATGGTGTAGTTTAATTGCATTGAAACGCCATAAATCCAAAGTTGCCATGGATGAATTTTAGGGTTCTTATGCTTTGGATTTGGGGCTTTATTATCCAGGAAAAATTGGAACCTTTAAGACCCATGGTTAGAATCGTTGAGACCAGACGAATCAAGGGGACCCTCGCGAAACATTTATGTAAATCCTAGAGCTAATCGCTATTTTTCGTTGTTGTAGGTTGTGGGGGTTAAAAACCGCCGCTATCTGTTTGTGTTTTTACAGGAAATATGAGGAAGACGATGAGTTGTTGGCATACCATTGGGTGATACAAAAAGGGCACGCGTTTATTTGTTTGTACAGCATATGGATTGTTTTTATATATTATATTTACTTATTGTTATAATGCAAACGCGTGCAAATGGCTTGGTGGATGATACGCTGGCTGGTGATCATTGGGACCTGGGTTCGATTCCCAGGTCCCCCAAAACACTTCTATTATTTTTCTTTACAAGTTCATGTGCAGCTTTCCAACAAGATGCCCACCATGCACTTTCACATCCCAGGCGCCAAGTGGCCACAAGCATGAATCTGATGGTCCAAAGATGGATGACCATCATGCTCCTGGTCAACCCACGCGTAGACAATCAAAAAGGTCAAACGGACTGGCAGCTTAATGGGCTTGAAGATTGCTAACAAACCTCCAAAGTTGGGTCATCACCCCCCCTGGTTTATTATTCCTCTTTTACTTTCTTTTCCTTTTTATTTTCTTTTATTAACTATAATAATAATTATTATTTAATTAACTCAATTAATTATTTTCATAATAAAATCAGAAAACATAAAATACAATATTTTTCTTATTATTATTATTAATTTCACCTTAATTTATTATTTTTGTAAATAAATGTAATTAATTAATTTAGTTGTTTTAATTAGGTTAACTTTAATTATTTTCATAACAAATAAAATAAATTAGAATTAGGGTTTTCTTGACAATTTTAAATTCTTTTCTTTTATTTCATTAAAACATAAAAAAACTTAAAAAACATTTCTTTTATTTAATTAATTAGAAATAGGTTTAGTTTAATGCAAAATAACCAAAACTTCATTCTTTCTCAAAAGGGGTCAAAACCCTAAGGACTTTTCCCGATTCAATTTTTATTCGCGCATATAATTTTTGATCATATTTATGTAATTGCTCCGAGGATGTAATAGCGTAATTAGGACTTTTTATCGCTTTCTTTATTTTCTCGCATTTACTTTTCAAGGGTTATGTTTTTGGCGATGTAAATACCCGACGCCTTGTAATAGCGTAGATTTACTTTCCGCAATTTACTTTTCGCAACTATTAACTATGCATGACAAGACTTGTCTGACAATTAAAATCAAAACGTAGCTCACCATAACATGTGCAAAGATAACATAATCTGAAAACTGACACACTCGCAGATGCCACTCCTAGGGTACGCCTCACTTGGTTGCCTCGACGTGGTCATTGAGTATAGGTTGTTTTAGAGGTCGCCCTCCTGTCTAAAGATCCAAGTTGCCTCGAAACGGTTGCCTCGGATAAAAAAAGGATCTAGGACATTAGGGTTACCGCTAAGGCGTCCTACTATTGCTTTGGTGACCACATGTCCCTATAATCGAATTGACCCGAAACTCCAACGACGGTGCTACCTACTTCTCAATAGTGGGATAGTACTGTCTAAAGGACATTTACACAGCTTAATTTCTCTTGAGTAGGTAGATTTCTCCTAGGTACTTGCTCTTTCAAAAACAAAAACAACTTTTCGCACTTACAATTTTCTGATAAAAGTTTTCAAGCAAACACTTCATACACTCTTGAGGACAGATACAAGAGTCAAAACGAAGTTTTCAAACAAACTTTTTTCAAAACCCACAAACACAAGAAAAGCAAAACATTTTGAAAACATAGTGAGCAAGTACCTAAGAGCCCGTGGATAACCACCGATAGAAAGGGTGCTAACACCTTCCCTTTCTATAATCTACCTCCCGAACCGAGAAACATCTCGAAAAGGAATTTTGCTGTTCTTTTGTCCTTTCCTTGTTGGAGAACATAAAAGACGGTGGCGACTCTTGCTTACCGCGACATTTCGCGAACCAGCATTAAAAAACAGTCAGTTCTATTTCCACCGATCACAGCAGTAATTCGATTATCAGTCCTTGTGGATTCGATATCTTTTAAAACTACACAATTAAACTGTGCACTTGCAGTTAATACATCCGATAGACTCTTAAAGTCGTGATCAAGTTTTTGGCGCCGTTGTCCGAGACTGATTTAGTCGTTATTGTGATTCCTTTGTTACATAGTATAGACTAAAGCAACAAATTTTATTTCCTTTTACCCATTGATTATATGTCAAACACTCGCTCTCAAGGCGATGAATTAGAACAACCAATCGATGAGGTCGAGCATTTTGTTAGTATAAGATGCTGAATCATAAAATACCAAATTAAGTACAATCTTCCCGAATTCAATCTTCCTGATTTATCTCTTTCTGAACCAAGAATGGCGGAAGGACCCTAAAATCGTCCTTTGAAGGATTATGTTACCCCATCGCAAGAGGAACCTCACAACAACATTGTTGCCCCCGCCACTACGCCAAACAAGACTTTAGACAACGCTTTTGTTGGATTTAAACAGTGCTTTAAAGCGCTGTCTATTCCAGCACTACTGTAGGAAAAGACAACACTTTGTTAAAAGTAAAAGCGCTGACTAAAGGAGGCTTTAGCAGCGCTTATACCTTTAAAGCGCTGGCTAAAGGGGACCTTTAGCAGCGCTTTAAAAGTAAAAGCGCTGCTAAAGGGCCTCTTCAGCCAACGCTTTAAAGGTAAAAGCGCTACTAAAGGCCCCCTTTAGCCAGCGCTTTTTCTGAAACAATTTTTTTTTAAAAGAAAAACCCTTTTAGGCAGCGCTTTTAATGTTAAAGCACTGTCTAAAGCCCCCTTTAGGCAACTCTTTTTTAAAGCACTGCTAAAGGCCCCCTTTAGCCAGCGCTTTTTCTAAAACAAAAAAAATCCCCTTTAGACAGCGCTTTTACAATAAAAGCGCTGTCTAATGGGGATTTAGATAGCGTTTTTTAAAGCGCTGTCCAATGTCAACGAAATTTTTTATATAATCTTTTTGAAAAAAATAACATTGTTTGATATATTCAATTTTATATGCACAAATTTTAACCATATTTGCACCAGGTTTTCACCATATTTTGCACCTGTATATACCATTATAAATTTCACCAGATTTTCACTAATATTGGAGCTTTAATCTAATAAAAAATAATACTAAAATATACTATGATACTTTTACAAATTACATATTACCCTAAACCATTACAAATTACTATGATACTATGGTACAAATACATACCAAAGATACTATGATACCTGTATATACCATTACAAATTACAAAATTTGCACCTGTATATACTTTTACAAAAAAACAACAACAAAACAACACCATTATATACCATTACAAAATCTATTCATCTCTATCTTCTACATATGCACATATAACCTGAAACAACACCAAAATATCATAAATTGTGATAACTAATTTATATACCTCCACTATAATCCATGTAATGTTGTTGGATTTACTCTTTGGTACTTGAGCACCTCTTTGTGCTCGAAAAACTTGTATAATGCTAATAAAACATAAACGCATATTTAGAAAAATTCACATAAATAAATAAATAAATATACACACGAATATTTAGAACAATCTCACTTACGTATCAACCATATTCTTCATATCTTGGTATGTACTTGGATCATTGCATAAAGAATCCAGATAATATACAACATCTCTAATAGGATTAATCGCGACCAACAATCAATGTCCACTGTAAGATTAAACAAATGTGAGATGAAAACTTTCTACACAACGCCAAAATATGAAAAATTATAATAGATGAATTTAGAATGAAAATCTAACCCGTTGTCGCTATTAAGCGGTAAAAAGAACAACTTTTCGGTATCTTTGTCGGTCATAAAGCGCTCGAGTACATACGCCATGACTCCATCTGGTATATGAATGATTAACCCTAAGTTGGTACTGAAAGGAGATAAGAAAGAGAATATTTGCTCCATTCCCCTCGGGCGCATCAATTTTTCATACAAAAACCTTAAATAAAAGACCTCATTAACATTTGAAATGAGTAAATGAATTGATCAACTAATTAGACAAAGTAGATCAGATATACCTTATGTATGTATTAACAACAATGAGGCCTAATTGCGTATATTGTAAAACTTGATCAAAATCCTCCATACCAATTGTTTCGGAATATTCAAAACCAAAAATACCAAACTCCATAGGTAGAAGACGAGTATTTCCTTCCGGAATATCAGACATTTCTAAAAATATCCCATGGCACGACCTAAACTTGGAAGTAGGTTTTTTTTTAGCCGCGGTCTTCTTAGAAACAACCTTTTTTTGTGTGTAAATGTTGCTAATTTCAGGATTCTTACCCCTACCGACATCTTCATTCTCTTTAGCATGAATCTAAAGATCATATAATTAGTTATGTGAAGTATATGATCACGAATTAACATTTAATTAGTTACATGCATAAATATCATATAATTTTGATGTACCTCTTTTGTTGATGCCACTGACTCGGTTTTCCGCGAAATCCCCTTGTCTTTTGCTTTGCATTTTGTTGGAATCTAATTAACATAACCATGTAAAAACAAATGTACGTAAAATGCGCGTAAAAACTTTGATTACTCAAAGGTTCATATATATGGTTTTAAGCATACCTCATTATCTACACTAATGAGGCTTGATGGCCATGCAACAAACGAACCAATTGCATCTCCCACAAGTGTGGCATCTGAAACATCGTCAGGATATGGTAATAACGCATCCTTCTCCAAAGCAATGTCAACCGATACTTTCAAACAACCAGTAGGGAGCGGTTTAGTGTGAATTAATTCTCCCAAAGTGTTATGTACTTTTCCCTTGCTAACCATCTGATAAGTCGATGAAGATAAGTAGAGATGACAAGGTGAAGTGCCCTAAAACCAATAATAAATTTCAAATTTTTATTGTGTATATATTTCAATAAAATAAATTAAGCTACTTTAATTTCATAATGATATATATAATTACCTCTGGAAGATTGGGTTGAAAATTACAACTGATACTACCTTTGTCACTAGTAGCTTTAAAACCTGAAGCTTGCTCTCTTAATTCTTTTCCCTTCTTAATTCACGAACTTCAGCTTGTAGTGCTTCCAAGTTTTCTTGCAGTTCTTTATTGCTAGGAGTCTTTTGTGTTTTCATCTTTAAGGATTTTAGAGTGATTCCAAATCCCTTACCCCTCACTCCACTAGAATACTCATGAACATCTAATGCTCGACTAGGTATGCTCCTGCAATCATTGTCTTCATCTGGACATATAGACTGAGATAGAGTCTCTTGAAATTCATATGAATATTGAAAATTTGTCTTAATTATATGTTACTAAACTTTTGATTTAATTAAAGAAATAATGCTATCCTTACACATTTCTTAAAAACTTTTTGAACATCTTCTTTGACAACTCCATCCTTACCCACACGAGCTTCCTTCCATAAAACATGTGCCGAAAGAGATGTTTCAGAACTATTCTCCTTTGTTAACTACACATAAAGCCAAATAATATGATCAAATATAATTCATGGTGAACAAGTATATCATTGCAATTTATAGATACTTACGTTAGACTGTTCTAAGCATCCATATCCAATACGCCCTTTTCTGTATGGATACACGGGACTTGATGCTCTTTGCCGATTTGTTTCACTTACACTCTGAAAATCTTGGGTTTTTTGTTTGGCTTTAAACGTTTCCCATTCTTTAGGTGAAACCAAACTTGCATATTTAGATGGAAGCTCTGCATCAACAAAAATTTTATCTGCATCCCTAAGAAACTTGATATTTAAAAAAGTCCTAAACCCTCTTAGTAGTTTTCCGGCCAATCAGAGACAAAAAGTTTTTCTAGTATCATCAATGTTGTTGAAATACCTCTACAAAAACATACAAAGAGTGCGTTAGTACAAGTAATTTAAAGATATAATCGTCATTAAAAACAAATTGGAACTTCATTAAATATAGTACCTGTATCTCACTCCAAATTTTTTCTTTAGCTTCTTTCAACTCTATTTTTCTCCAATCATCACAAGTAATTGGAACTTCATTCCTTACAAGTGCACCAATAAAAATTTTCACTGTTGAACTGTTTGGCTCAATTAGTTGGCCACTTTGGCTCCAATGCACATCTAATTTTATGCCTCGGTCTCTATCATGAATGACTTTCGTTATAACTGGTATTCCCTGTCTAATTTCTACTTCCTGATCAGTAACGGTCGCATCATCATGTGGGCGATCCTCGTTAGTAGCCATTTAACCTCTAATAAAGAAAAACATAAACCCAATATAAAAATCCATAATCAATTGAATATATAACAAATGACAAATAAAGAATAGCATATAAATTTATTGAAAATGACATAATATATAACATTTTACTATATTACCTCTTTCACTAACATCTCTTTCTTTTCTTAGTTGGAATATGAATTACTTGTTTCTTAGCAATGCAGACGTCAGAATTGATCCAAATTCCCTTGTTATGATCGTTTCTAATATATAATTCATCCGCTATAATATTCTCATATTGATCATTCCGTCTAATACATGACTAATTCTCAACATAAATATCACCTCGGTCTACACCAGTATCATCAACCACTTTGTTAGATAAAAGAACTATAGACCATTTCATACTCGTTAGGTCAGTGACATAGAACACTTGTTTAGCTTGAGATGCTACAATAAAAGGCTTGTCTTTGTACCCACCCTATTAAGATCAACTTGTAGAAATCCTGACTTATCCATTCGTATGCCACTACAATTTACCCACTTGTAACCAAAGATAGGAATATGAAATTTCTCGTAATCAAACACCGACATGTGCTCAATAACTCTGAAATATGACAGATTTGCATATTTGGGGTTTAGGTCCTTCGTACTTGATATGTGCATTGCTTCAGCTAGCACGGTGACACCACTATTTTGCATAGTACTTTTATCATCTTGTTCTTTGGTATAAAATGTGTTTCCATTTATTGCGTATGCACTATGAGAAAACACGTGCAAACTTGGACAATATGCCAAACATCTCAACCTTTTTGTTATTGAAGTGGGATCTGAAGAGCGTTTTGAATAAATATGATCCTTAAACCATTATATAAAACTTTGATTATGCTCTCGTACTATCTAATTTTCATTTCTGTTCTGATTTAACCCTCAGAGTACAACCTTGTGCATTTTAACATATGGGTCAACCTCAATGTCATTGTGCAGAACATACAAATGCACTTGCTCTCATTCATCCCTTGACACTGTCTCAATTTTATTTCCAATTAATTTTTTACCTTCCTTTTTTTCAAAAATATGAGTTTTGGGGAGCCCAACGGATTGAAAATTGGACAAATATTCAGTACAAAACTCAACCACTTCTTCAACAATGTATCGTTCAACAATACAACCCTCTGGGCGACTTCGGTTTTTCACGTACCCTTTTAATATTTTCATATAATGTTCAGCAGGGTACATCCATCTCATATAAGCTAGTCCACATAATTGTGTCTCTTTCACAAGATGAACAACTAGATGTACCATTATGTCAAAAAAAGAGGGAGGAAAGTGCATCTCAAGCTCACACAAGGTAATAACTATTTCTTTTTGCAGTGTTGATAAGACCTCAGGATCGATCACCTTACTACAAATTGACCTAAATAAAAAACACAATTTAGTTATGGTGCTTCTTACTTTTTCTAGCAAAATAGAACATATACCTATTGGTAGAAAACGCTCCATTATGACAAAAAAATTAAGACGTTTCTTTAACTTCTAAGGCTACTAAGGAAATTATCAGTACTACCATGGTCGTTGTTGTCTTTGACAAACCATTTAAGTTTGAGGGTTCTCACTTCAAACATTGGAAAACTAAGATGAAAATTTTCTTAACTCTAAAGAAGGTTGTCCATATTCTGATTGAGGATATTCCGGTTGTTCCTTCTAGATCAACCGAACAAACTAATGGTAACCAAATTATGAATTCAGACGAAGTTGATAACTCAACTAAATTAGACTCTACTGCAAAAGCTAAACACACAACAAATGATTTAAAGCTGAAGAAAGAAATTTCCCTATGGCAAGAGAATGACTATCTTTGCAAATATCACATTCTGAACAGTCTTGTTGATGATCTATATGATTACTAAAGTAATTACAAAACTGCTAAATAGGTATGGGAAGCTCTGCAAAAGAAGTATGAAAACGAGGAAGCTGGAACAAAGAAGTATGTTGTAAGTCGCTACTTAAAGTGTCAGATGGTAGATGAAAGGTCTGTGGAAGCACAATGCCACGAAATTCATAATATTTCTTATGAAATAATTACATAAGGTATGTCCCTCGATTAACAATTTCAAATTGTTTTTATCATTGAAAAAATGCCCTCTGGTTGGAAAGATTTCAAAAACGTGCTTCACCATAAAATAAAAGAGTTTTCAATCGAGAGTTTGATTACTCGCCTCTGAATTAAAGAGGAAGCTTAGATATAAGATCGTAAAGATGAAGTCTTAGTCATTTCAAACAACAAAAAGAAATTTGGTGCAGTTCGGAAGCCTATAAGCAAACCATTAAAGAATCACAAACATAATATTGTGAACTGAATTAATAATGGGAATTCGTTTAGGGCCCCATCTGCTCCGATTTATAGATAGCAACCTCCACCCAAAAGAAATGATGCTCTGGCGTTCATCTATTTTAATTGTGGTTAGCTAGGTAATATGGCTAAGAGATGTAAGAGCGGGCCTAAAACTACTGTTGGCTCTAATGCACAACTTAACCTGACTAATGAGCAATTCATTACAATGATCACTGAATTCAAACATGGTTGGTGGAAGTGATGGTTGGTGGATAGACACTTGTGCTTCTCGCCATTTCTGTTATGATCGTGCTATATTCAAGACTTACATGAATGTTGAAGATAAGAAAATGTTGTTGGGAGATGATAACACCACAAGTGTTTCTGGAATTGGAGACGTTGAGCTGAACTTCACCACAGGAAAGACTTTAAACTTCAAGGATGACATGCATGTTCTTGAAATTAGGAAGAATCTTGTTTCTGAGTTTCTTTTAAATAAGATGGGTGTGATGCGGTGGGAGAACTGACTTGAGGTTTTGCGTTTGTGTTTGCAAATATTACGATTTTGCAAGAGTCGCCACCAACTTTTATTTTATCCAAAAGGAAAGGTAAAAAAGCACAGGAAAGACCTTTGAGATTGTTTTTGGGTTCGGGGGGTAGATTATGAAAAGGGAAGGTGCTAACACCCTTTTCATCCATGGTTTTCCATGGGCTCTTAGTTACTTGTTTAGATCACTTGCTTTTGCTTTTCAATTGTTTGAAATGGTGCTTTGTGTGGTTTTGAAAGTATTTTGAAAAGAGGCCATCGTTTTGGCAATCTCTGTAATGATTCTTATTTGTAAGAATGTATACAAAGATGTTTGTCTTTTGAAAAATGTTTCAATGTTTTGAAAGTTGTTTGAAAATGTTTTGAAATTGTGTATGTGTTTTTGAAAATAGCAAGGATGGTTTGCAAATTGATCAAGTAACTAGGAGTTATCTACCCTAATTAAAAGTCTTTCCTACACATTTTTATTCCTTTGACATTGTTGTTTTACCATTGTATTTGGTAAACAACCCTATCTTTGGATGTTAAACGGGACAGGCGTGGGTCATCGTATGACCATGACAACAATATTGCCAAGTATCTTAGCAACTTTTAGAGGGACTAGATCATTTTTGTTTTAGGCAACCAAGATAGCGTCATCGAGGGACTATGATCTTTTTTTTTGTTTTGTTTTGCCAAGATACCTAGCATGCATACCATGGCCATGTTTGAAGGCAACAAAGTGGATGAAACCCTAGGGGTGCTTGTGTGCAATGTGTTATCATTTTTCATGCATTTTTGTCTTGTATTTAGTCATGCTATTTGTTTTGATTTTTGGTCTTTGCATACAAAACCCTAGTTTACTATCATGGTATATGAAAGCAATAAAATGCGTAAAGTAAATCTAGACTATTACAACAATATTATGGAGAGGGGGATACAAGTTTTGAATAGGGGGATATTGCTCAAAATAAAACCCTAAAACTATTACAACCAAATTGAATTTATTGTACAAATAAATAAATAAGCAATATATAAATATGCAATAAAATATAAATATGCAAGAAATATTTTTTGTATTAATTTTATGTATGAGAAAATAAATTTATTTATGTCTTAAAAAATGAGAAAAATGTTGTGATTATTTTTTGAAGGGGTGAAGAAACCCTAATTTTTGTTTAAAAGAGATATATTTTATATTATTCATTTTTTATTCAAGAAAAATAATATTAATATATACAAAATGTTAAAAAAAATGAATATTGTATGAAAATATTATTTTAAGTGTATAAATAATAAAAATAAAAATGTATGATATTTTTAATATTATTTACAAATTTATTTAAGAAAATAAATTATATTAACCTAATAAACTATTTTTTTGCCAAAAAAATAATAAAAATAATAAAATAAAATGCAAAAATTAAGAAAATATTTTTTGGGATTTTTTAATGTTTAGAAAAAATAAATAAAGTCAGAAAATATAAATATGCAAGAAAATATAAAAAATAAAAAGAAATGCAAAACGGGGGTGTAGAAGTAAAAAGGGTGGTGTGAAAAGCAGAAACAGCAAGCCCAAGCCCAAGTTCACTTCATCCCTGACCTTTGTACACTCGTGCACGCCTGGTTCAGTTCAACCTGTATCTCTTGCATACGTGCTTAAAAACAAAATCTTACAACATGAAACTTGTAGCATGTTAACTCACGATTCTAATGATATAAAAAACATGATCTAACTCTCAAAGACCAAAGAGAATTTTAATGACCCTAATTTCTGACCTAGTTTTTTCAGCAACTTCAACAGTCAAATACTCCTAGCTCAGTTAATATAAATGGAAGTTATGCATATGTACAACTCAAGCAACTTAAAGAATACATTTTTTCTTCACAAACCTAAGCTTCATGATGCCTAAATAGAGAGATAGAAACTTGACAAATACCTTGTTCAGTTGAGTTTGAAAATTTGAATGTAGGGACTTTGAGTGAGGCCTAAAGGTCGTATGAGCTTGCTTGAAGTTCCCTCAACCTCTCCCAATGCTCAGCTTGCCTTGAAGTTCCTTCAATCTCCTTGTAGAAGTCAACCTGAAAAGCTTCAAAATGAAAATGGTGATCCTTGAAACAGGGGTTACAGTTGCTGGACAAGGGCCTGGATAGCTTGGATGGGATGTATGTAATGTGTTTGAAGTGGTTCAAGGCAAAACGCACGAGGCAATATGGAAATGGCTTGTGATTTGCAGAGGTTGCCCTGTTTTGGGAAGAAATGGGGTGTTTGGTGTATTTGAGTGTTTGAGAGGTTGTGGTGTCGTGTTTCTTGCTTGAGACAATGTTTTGAAGTTCGTTCAAATGATGCTTAGGCTTTCTCTTATCAGATGCACAAGTTATATTGACTTTTGCAAGTTTACTTGCTTTTGAAGAAAATTTGAAATGACAAAGCCCAAGGCCTGTACAGGCTAGCTCCTTAGCTGCACATAGTTGGTGAACTTTGCCTGATATTTGTGGTCTTTGTTTGCAGCAAGAGATTAGGTCCATGGCTCAAGATAAACAAAGTTGCAAAAAGCAAACTTTATCAAAGTAGCATTGTAACCTTTATGCCATTTTTGGAATAATTCCTTGTGCAGTGCTTCATAGCTCAGAACAAAGCCATTGTCCAATGTATTTGAATTCAATTTTGGAGTGTAGAAGGTATTAGAACCTGTAAACCAAGTACAAGCATGCTTAGGACAGATTTGCAACTTGAACCATTGTGAAAAATGCCTTGGACAAAAGTGATAATTTTCCATTTTCATTTCTTCGATTCTCCCTAACCATAAATGATCTTGGAGAGTTCTTGGACATTTTGGAAAGCTTGTAACATGCTATAAAATCCATATTTGAAATTAATTTTTATATTCCTCTTGGAACTATGTGAAAAATTTCCATGAAGTTAGGTCAAAAATCAGCCTAAACTAGGGCAAAATTTCACAAGTTAAAAAGTTTTTGGACCCCTATTCATAAAATCATAACTTGAGATCCAAGCATCTTTTGGGAAATCTTTGTGAGTCAAAGTTGTATATTTTTTGGAGGACTACAACTTTCATGTTGGAAGTTTTCTTTGAATCCAATTGCATCATGGTGAAAAAGTTGGGAAAAGTTGAGAAAAAATAAGAAATTTTCATAACTTAGAAAAATTCTAAGTTATGAATTTTTTTCAAACTTAAACCCTAATTTCCAAATTTAAGTTTCTTGGTGAAAAAGTTTCATATTTTGACACATCTTGATGAAATATGATCCTTGGCACTTGATTTTGACCAAAAAGTCAAAGTTTGACTTTTCAGTGTACAGTTGATTTTTGATCAGTTGACTGGGAAATTCATCTGTCAATCCAATGCATTTGAGATCTTTTGAACCTTGTGATTAGGTTAAGATGGTGCCATTGAGTCCTTGAAACCATGCTTGAACCCAATTTTCCATTGGCTAGGTAAAAAATCAGAAAGTGCCCTTCTACAGTCAAAACCCTAAAAATGACCATTTTGCCCTTTTGAAGATCTGATCAAATTTCTTGAGGAGTTGTGGTCCAAAATTGATCAAATGGTCCATATGAGTCTATAATGTTGATGTGGATAAAAAATTATGAGGTTTGACTGTAAATTGGCCACAATTGACTTTTTTCCCAACACAGTTGATTTTTAGGTCAACTGTCCAATTGACTGGGCAAAAATTTGATTCAAGGCTTGAAACTTGGTATGAGCAATCTTAGAAGTCCAAGATGGTGTATGAAAGTCACATGAGGCATTGGAAGTCCAAAAATCCTTGTGCAAACTGAAACCCTAATTTCAGGTTATCAATGTAATGAGATATCTTGAGCTGAGCAAACCCTAATCCTGTATGGAGTCCAAGAAGTTTTGTGAGGAGAATCTTGATAAAATGAGAGGGAAAATTTTGGGGTACAACAATGGGGTTTATTCGAACTATAGGGACTAAAGCTGTCAAAATAGGCTACCCGAACCTAAACAGGTCAGCCTTGGCAGACCTCTTGATTTTTAAAGCTGGACCAAAAAAGCCCAATTGTAATATGGGCCTGAATATTACTATCTGAGCCCAAATCTAGATGGATTTCAGGCTACCTGGCCCTCAACGGGCTTTTTTAATAAAAAAATTAAAATAAAAAATATAATAAATAAAATAAAAAATTATATTATATTAAACATAATACATTTTTAAGTGTTAGACTATCTTTTATAAATACTATAATGTGTTTTTAAATTCAATACATGTCTAAATTGTATAAAATAATACTTGAGTATTTAACATAAGAGAAACTAATAGAATACGAGAAAAGAATATTGATTATATTAATGTATAATATTTAAAAGAGAAAGATTAAATAGAATAGAGACAAAATTTACTGGAGTGAGAAAAATTAATGTATTATTTTAGAGTAACACAATATAAGAATTCATATAATAATAATTTTTTAATTTATAGCTATGCGGGCCTAATGGCCTACCCACGGCCCATATGGGCTATCCCTAATGGCTATCAAGTTTTTTAGGGTTGGGCTAAAAAAGCCTTTAAAAATATTGGCTCTTATTTGAAGGCTCAAGCCCTGTGATTTTTCGGGTCAGGTGGATCGGCCCATATGGGCTAGCCCATTTTGACAGCTCTAATAGGGGCATATTTGTACATCATCATTAAGAATGATATTTTTGTTCGGAAAGGGTACACCAGTGATGGCATGTTTAAGTTGAATGTTGATTTGAATAAAATTTCTCCTTCTATTTACTCTTTGTGTGATTTTAATATTTGACATGCTAGATTTTGTCACGTTAATAAGCAAGTTTTTTCTAATGCAAGCAACTTAGGCCTAATCCCTAAATTAAATGTCAATGATTCAAATAAATATGAATATTGTAGTTAAGATAAAATAACTAAGACTTTGCATAAATCAATTATAAAAGAATTTGATCCCCTATATCTTATACACTCCGATATATGTGAATTAGATGGACTTTAACTATAAATAGTAACTGTTATTTGATCACTTTTATTGACGATTATTCTGATTATACTTATGTATACTTAATGAAGAATAAAAGTGAAGTTCTTAACATGTTTAAGATGTATGCAACTGAAATTGAGAATCAGTTTAGTAAGAAGATTAAGAGACTTCGTAGTGATAGGGGAACTGAGTACGATTCAGTGTTATTTAATAATTTTTATAAAAAACATGAAATTGTATATGAAACGACTTCTTCATATTCTACTGAAATGAATGGTAAAGCAGAAAGAAAGAATAGAACTCCTACTGAACTTGTTGTTGCAATTATGATGAATTCTGGTGCTGCACCTCACTTGTGGGGGAAATTTTATTGACTATTTCATATGTCCTAAATAGAGTTCCCAAGTCAAAAAGTAAAATCTCTCCTTATGAGATATTAAAGAAAAGACAATCAAACTTGTCTTATTTGAGAACTTTGGGCTGTCTGGCTTATGTTAGAATTCCGGATCTGAAACAAGTTAAACTCGCTAGTAGAGCATGTGAATGTGTATTCATTGGGTATGCAACAAACAATAAGGCGTATAGGTTTTATTACCTAAAAGAAAAAGTGATCATAAAATAAAATGATGATGAATTCTATGAGGACAAATTTCCTTTCAAATCGAGGAATAGTGGAGGCACTCAATCGAGTCACATTCTTGTGAAAAGAAGCACAGAAAGCAACGACAATCTAGAAACAAAACTTCGAAGAAGTAAAAGAGTAAGAGTTTCTAAAGACTATGGGTACAATCATGTGGATTATAATGTAGAAGAATATCCAATAAATCTTCAATAAGCCTTGACATCTCTGGATGCAGATTTATGGCAAGAAGCTATTAATGATGAGATAGAATCTATAGAATCTAACAGGACCTGACACTTAGTAGATTTTCCTCGTGGTTGTAAACCAATCAATTGTAAATGGGTTTTGAAAAAGAAACTAAAACCTGATGAAACTATTGATAAATATAACGCCTGTCTTGTAGCTAAGGGTTTTAGATAAAGAGAAAATATAGATTTCTTCGATACCTTCTCTCCAGTCACTAGAATTGCATCCATTAGGATACTTATTTCAATAAATGCTATTTGTAATTTAATAATACATCAAATGGATATTAAAGCATCTTTTTTAAATGGTGACTTAAAAGAAGATATCTATATGGAACAACTAGAAGGGTTTGTGATCCCTGGACTAGAAAACAAGGTCCTAATAAATGGCATGAAAATTTTGATAACTTAACGATATTGAATGGGTACAAAGTGAATGAAAGTGACAAATGCGTTTATTACAAATATGAGAATCATATTTTCACTATCATATGTCTCTATGTAGACGATCTACTCATAATTAGGTCAAACATTCATACCATTAAGATGTGAAATCATTGTTGTGCAACAACTTTGACATGAACGACCTCAGAGAAGCAAGTGTGATCCTTGGTATCAAAATCACAAGATCCAAACAAAGAATTTCTTTTGATCAATCACAATATATGGAGAAGATCTTAAAGAAATATAAATACTTTGATTGTAAACCTCCATGCACACCATATGATCCAAGTGTAAAATCATTTAAGAACACTGGTGAAAGTGCCAGACAAACAGAATATGTGAGCATCATTGGCAATCTTAGGTATGCCACTGGTTTTACTAGACCCGACATTGCATATGTCATAGGATTGTTGTGCATGTTTATGAGTAGACCGCGTAACGAGCATTGGAATCTATTGAACGTGTCATGCGGTACCTTAAAAGGACTATGAATCTCGTTTTACATTATAAGAGATTTCCTATTGTACTGGAAGGATACAATGATGCAAATTGGAATACATTATCAGATGATTCCAAAGAAACTAGTGACTATATATTCAATATAGCTGAATGAGTTGTATCTTGGAAATTAAAGAAGAAGACTATCTTGGCTCAGTCCACGATGTATTTTGAGATGATAGCATTAGTGGTTTCCAGTGCAGAGGCAAGTTGGAAAAGATGCTTACTAGTTGAGATCCCTTTGTGGGAAACACTTATGCTAGTTGTGTTGATCCACTATGATAGTACCACGACTATTGAAAATATTGAGAACCGTTATTATAATGGTAAAAGATATAAAATTAGAAGAAAGCACAACATTGTTAGAGATTGTATCTATAAATGGGTTATAAGAATGGATCATGTACGCACTTATGAAAATTTAGCAGATCCTTTGACGAAATGGTTAACTAGAGAAAAAGTCCAAAATACATCAAAGAAGATGAGACTAATGCCTATATAGAAATGAGTTGCTCGTGATTTTAACCCGACCTAAATGACTGGATATCCCAATAAGTATGTTCAGTAGGTAATAATAAGTTGTGAGTAATATGAGATGATCATACAAGTACAAATAGGTAAAGCATGAATCCTGAAGTAATAAGAGGATGAGATAATAGAAGCTCTTAATGAGATTTATACTCTGTATGAGGGAGTACCTAGGATACAAGAGTACTCTTGATAGACTTACCTTTGTGATTGGGTTAGTTCCTATGAAATTGCAAGGCAGAATTTGTAGAGCCTTCACAAAACTGGGATACACGTGCAGGACCATTAAAGAACGTGTAAGACAATAGTGTCACTCTTGTTGAATAGGAATCCTATTTGCTATGCAAATGTTCAAGTCGTAGACACCTTTGCTTATGCACAATCTTATAAAAGTTTAAAGTTACTTCTAAAATCACCTTTTAAATTCAAGTGGGGGATTGTTGGATATCTTGGAATGATGAAAACTTGAGTGAGAATTGTAATGATTTATTGAGTTTAAATGGATAATAAATGAGCACAAATAAGAACTAATATGGAAGTGAATATGAAAGGATTCATTTTAGTCCCAGATAGGAGGGACCATAAATATTAATAGTGTATATATGTTCTAACTTGACTAAATGAGTTGGGTCTTAAGGGGTACCTAAGTTTGTATAGGAGTGATGACACACCACCAAGCCATCTAGACACACACGCATGTGTCATTGTCGTAGTCCATTTGTATAGTCGGCTCAGCTCGGTCCGAACCGGTCTAGGTGGATTAATTTTTTAGAATCTGAACTGATGAAATTTAATTAATTACGAATTAATTAATTTTATCAATGGAAATTAAATATTTATTAATTGATTTCGTGGAAATTAATTTTTATTAATTAATTAACATTTGTGACATATCACTCATCAAAACCTAGTCTTAACCTAATTTTGACTGAGTTTGACTTGCTCTCTAAGAATGAGTCAACGTCTGACTTACTGACCAATAAAAAATGGCCAGTAATGGGCCTGAAATCTTCAACTCTCTCCCATGATTTCGCTCCACTCAGTTGAATCCCTTGTCTATAAATAGAGTTCCTCAGTTCATTTGCAAATCACTCCATATTATTGAACCTTTCAGAATATCTTCAAATCTCTTTCCTATAAATAGAGTTCCTCAGTTCATTTGCAAATCACTCTAGATTTTTGAACCTTTCAGAATATCTTCAACTCCCTCCCATGATTTTCGCTCCACTCAGTTGAATCCCTTGCCTATAAATAAAGCACAAGAAATATGTTCAATAGGTAATAACAAGTTGTGAGTAATATGAGATGATCATGCAAGTACAAATAGGTAAAGCATGAATCCTGAAGTAATAAGAGGATGAGATGATAGAAGCTCTTAATGAGATCTATACTCTGTATGAGAGAGTATCTAGGCTGCAAGAGTACTCTTGATAGACTTACCTTTGTGAATGTGGAACTTGGGTTAGTTTCTATGAAATTGCGAGGCAGAATTCGTAGAGCCTTCACTAAACTGGGATACACGTGCAGGGCCATTAAAGCACGTGCAAGACAATAATGTCACTCTTGTTGAATATGAATCCTACTTGCTATGCAAATGTTCAAGTCGTAGACACCTTTGCTTATGCACAATCTTATAAACGTTTGACGTTACTTCTAAAATCACCTTTTAAATTTAAGTGGGAGATTATTGGATATCTTGGAATGATGAAAACTTGATTGAGAATTGTAATGATCTATTGACTTTAAATGAATAATAAATGAGCACAAGTAAGAACTAATATGGAAGTGAATATGAAATGATTCATTTTAGTCCCACATAGGAGAGAGCACAAATATTAATAGTGTATATATATTTTAACTTGGCTAAATGAGTTGGGTCTTAAGGGGTATCTAATTTTGTAAAAGAGTGAGGAAACACCATCAAGCCATCTAGACACACACGCACGCGTCATTGCCGCAGTCCGTCTGTATAGCCGACTCAGCTCGGTCCGAACCAGTCTAGATGAATTAATTTTTTAGAATCTGAATTGATGAAATTTAATTAATTATGAATTAATTAATTTTATCAATGGAAATTAAATATTTATTAATTGATTTCGTAATTAATTATTATTAATTAATTAACATTTGTGACATATCACTCATCAAAACCTAGTCTTAACCTAATTTTGACTGAGTTTGGCTTGCCCTCTAAGAACGAGCCAGAGTCTGACTTACTGACCAATAAAAAATGGCCAGTAATGGGCCTGAAATCTTCAACTCCCTCCCATGATTTTCGCTCCACTCAATTGAATCCCTTACCTATAAATAGAGTCCCTCAGTTCATTTACAAATCACTCCAGATTTTTGAATCTTTCATAATATCTCTTCTCCCTCTCATTCTCTTCATCTCAAATTATTTTTGTGTTGTACTTTTTGAGTGGCTTATCACGCCATCAACGACTACTGAATTATTTTCAGATACTACGGCTGGTTTAAATATCATCTGAAGGTGTATTTCTTTGAAAGATTCATTACCGTGCCAGTGATAATCGTACTTTTGAACGGACTGTTTTATCTTGAAGACATCGTCAAAACTCGACTGCATTACATAATTATTAGTAGTACGCAGAAACGTCTTAAAGAAAGCGACATAGTACGTCCTAATAATTTTCTTTGTGGCAATCTTTCAAAACAGAAAACACCATTCATGATTTGAAACATAAATGGAATATGTGAATGTTTATATATAGAATTCATAATTTGGCAGTCTATGAATAGATGTAGAAATATGAATGGAATATGTGAATGCTTATATATAGAATTCATAATTTTGTAGTCTATGAATAGATGTAAATGCTGGAAATTATTTGAGAATTCATAACTATATAGTGTAGGAATAAATGTAAATGCTTGAAATCATTTGTGAATATCTATTTTTAATGTTTAACTTTGATTTTAGATCTGCTAAACATGTAATTTTGTAAATTAGAAACTATAAATTAAATGCATAAATAAATAAAAACATTTATTCCAAAAAAAAAATGTAGCAACAAAGCCAATATTATTGTCCTTTATTTTTAGTCAACCAATATTCATCTTCCCAAATTTCTACCTGTCTTGTTGAATTAACTTTTCTCTCTAAAACTTCATGTAGTGTCATAGAATCATATGGAGGAGGAATAGTGCATGGATTTAAATCACTAGGAGACATAACCATTGACTCCTCCATGAACTTTCTTTGTATACCATTTACATCACATGCCATTGTTTCTGAACAAAATTCCACAGCTCCTTGAGGTATAGTTGGTTTGAACCTCAAAAGCTTTGCATATTCATTAAGAAGATGAAACGTGTAATCATATACATTGTTCATGTGTAAGTCCTCTTGTATGAATTTGCTAGCAGCCTGTCCTATTGCTTGTGCCTGGTAGGTAAGTTGTAGGAGATATAAAATATTTGATGTAATGCAACATAAAATTCTAATAGCATATACTTAACACAATGAAAGAAATACCTTATCATAATGGATGTTGCCCCATTCTACAGCAAACTTAAGAGATGTGCATTTAGTATTGTCTCTAATTGGCCAATAGTGTTGTAATGGAACCATACCTCTTATGAAAAAATCATGGTAATTGGCTTTTACATATAGTGTCATGGAATCACATGCTAAGATGTATTTCTCACTTACAGACCAACCAATTCCTTCTATGTATATCTTGTACCTATGGGTGCATTGGTTTCCTATGTTGGATTCTTTGAAGCCTTCATTGGTTTCTTTTATCCAATCCTGTGACACAAATATACAATGAATCAATCTTCATTTTACATGAATTATATTGCAAGGAAAATTTCACACAAAATTAATTAAGAAAAATACTTGTATGTATAGGTGAGCTTTCCAATCATTTTCTGATGTAACATTGCAAGTTAGAAGATTCTTCCTAGTTGGAGCAACATTAGGGTTTCCCTTCCAATAAGCATAAGGTACTCTATCCTTCCACTTGATCCTTTTGTTCCCTTCTTCTATATCTTTCAAGAGTCCATTCCATGGCTTTATATTTACCTCAGGCCTATTTTGAATAAATAACATCAACAAGAGAAATTTTTATTAGCCCGATACAAAAATATAACAAAGAAGGAAGTGATGTTTATTTAGCATTTACCATCCCCAGAAGGACCAATCAGGAAAAACGATATCCAAGTTCGATTGATCCGAACAATATCCAAACAAAGGTGGTGTTGAAGCATTTGGATCTTGAAACTTTTCCAAACTAATAAGAGGCCTATCTCCACAATTGAACATTAGTTCCAAATCAGGTATCTTCCCAGGATACAATCTTAATAATTGCAAAATACCCCACATAGTGAAAACATCTCTTGTTTGAAATGAGTCCTTATACTTCTCCACATACATCTTTCCATCCACAATCACAATCTTAAAATATGTTTCACTTCTTGCTCCTTCCAGCATCTCTCTTGTGATCCCTTTATCTTTCCATGGCTTTAGATCTTCATGGATCCATCTAAAGTATGAGGGACAAACTTGTCTACTTTGATTTGTTGGGTTATGTGTTGTAGGAAAGTAGTCTCTTGGACATGCTTGTGTCTCAGTTTTGTTCCTTTTGGTGCATCTTAGTGGATATTCTTGTTTTTGGTTTTTGTTTGTTTGGATGGATGAAAGGTTTTGATTTGAAATGGAATAACCTGAAATTATGTACTTCAAAAATGATTTCAATATTAGTGTTAGTGTTTGATAAATAATAGAAGAAAAATATATGATAATGCATAAAAACTCACATTATTGGAGGCTGCAAAATAACAAATAGTAGCTATTAAGCAAAAGAGAGCAACCACAGAGGTGGTAACTGCTGCAACTTTTGCTTCCCTGGAGAACAAACTCTTCTTCTGACTACTAGAATTTCTCCTGAAGAGTTTCAGATATGTTTCATTGTCTTTGTTCATCTTTGAGTTCAATCAAACTTCATTAACTATTGTTTGTTTTGTTACTATCTTATGAGAAACTAACTATATAAGAAAAAGGGGGTTGAAAGAGAAAGGAGCTATGAATGTAAAATGATTATGGTCCCTCTATTGGTGTTAGCTTAAACTCCACCAAGTTTAGGTGAGTGAATCTATCATATAGATGTGATTTACTCAAATTTATTTAGGCTCTTTCTGGTAAACTAACACTTAAGCTATCTTATTAAATTTATAATATTCTATAAAATTAGATTGGATTGATTTATAAATATGAAATGACATAAAAATATTTTAATTATTATATAACTTTTTCACTTAAGATAATAAGGGGAAAATTGAGTAAAAATTTTAAGTTTTAAATTACTTAAATTAATTCATTAAAATAGACTATAACTTATAATAAAAATAAATTATATATTTGTAAGAAAATATTATTTATCTAATTTATTTGTCTTTAAATAATGAGTGATTATGATTAAGATTGATACTACTGTTTATTGAAATATTAGAATATTCAACTTTTTTACTAAGAATATAAAGTTTTATAATTTGACTGAGCGTTTTATTTGACTGGATTTAACGAAGACTAAATCACCTCTCTCTCTCTCTCTATTCTATAGGTTGGGAGCTAAATAGATTTTTAAATAGGTTTTAACTTTAGATGTTAAGAGTTTTATATGAGACAAAATAACATGAAACTTGTGTTTATAAAGAGGATAGTTCTCATCTTATAAGTTTATTTTTGTAAAATTGAGAAGACTAAATCAATGTTTAGGACGGAGGAGATTAATGCACATAAATGTCTATACAATAGTATTTTGAATTATTGAATTTATTTTATTTGCACTATTAAATTATTTGATGTTAAATTTATTTATTTTTGCACCTTAATTAGTGATGTTACTTCATTGGTTAAGGGGTTTTATTTTAGTTTGTTGATCGATCGAGTTAAAGAAGTGTTGTAGAAAGCGTGTTACATTTCCTCTCGATTAAAATATTAATTAGGGGAAAATTTTATTATTATGGGTTCAATCCCCAACAATTAAATTTTTGTATTTTCAAAGCGTGTTCGACATAATAAAAATAACATAATTTTCATAATATAAAACTGTGCATGGATAAAGTGAAGTTAGTGAGTTACGTACTAAATATGTGATGAAGAAGATAAACAATGATGGAGAAAATTTCGTTGATGTTCGGTTATCTTTCCTTCGTTTCAAGTTACGCTTGAGCTTCAATGGCATTATGGTGTTGAAGGGAGGAAGCACATATTGATGTTCAAAAACTTACATGTGTGAGAATGGATAATGTTTTGAAAACAATTATGGAATATGAGTTGAGATGATAAGCCGTTTATATCTTGAGGATAAAGATGAATATCGCCTAGGGTATATTCTTTTAAAATACCTTTCGATTTTGTAGGTGAATGAAGATGAATAAGAGTTGAAAAATAAATGAATAGTTGGAGACTATAGTTCTGAGAAATACATGCAAATATATTTCATATCGATTGGTTAATCCATTTGATGAAATATATTAATTTAAAATAAATAAACAGAAAAAAAATCATTTTTTGAATAGAGAACTAATATTACACTACGCCAAAAGACCTAAGAAAGCGCTTTTTTGCCCTTTAGCAGCGCTTAAAAGCGCTGCCTATGGTGGCGCTGCCGTAGGTATAGACAACGCTTTTTTTTTTACGCAAAAACGCTGCCATATGTATTCTTTAGCAGCGCTTTTCCTTGGAAAAGCGCTTTCTAAGGTAGGCCTCTAGCAGGGCTTTTTCCTGAAAAAACGCTTTCTATTGACCCCTTTAGACAGTGCTTTCAAAAGCGTTGTCTAATGTATTTTTTAAGGCCTCTTTAGGCAGCACTTTTCTAGGAAAGGCGCTTTCTAAAGTAGGCGTTTAGCAGCGCTTTTTCCTAAAAAAACACTTTCGTTGCTTCACGTAAATTTAAGTATTTTTTATGTAAAAACGTTGTGTATTCTTTTTTTTTTAGAAGGCATATTTTTTGGAATAATCTTATAAACCTGTACTTCAAGTCTTACATTTCAACGACCCTTTATTTCAACAAAGAAGCTGTTACATACAAAAAAAAAGCATTATATACCATTATAATACCATTATATACCATTATATACCAAAATATAAACACCATTATAATTCAATTCACATGTTTGCTACTAAGTAGGAGGAGGATGCACTATAATAAGGACAAATTTATGACTATTTCGAACAACAAACTCCAAGAATTTCGTATAAATGTGATAATACTCAAGTACAACAAAACCTTCTATTCGAATCCGCTTATATATGAATAGAACAACATGGTCAATTAAACTAACTTGGGTCCAACACAATTAAAAAATTTCATAACACTTTTCAACTTCCAATATCTTATATGATTCTTTTCTGAATAAAGTATTCACACAATTCCTCATTGATTTCTTCCAATTGATTTTTTGTGTAATGAGCACACTTGCATTCATCAAAGTACTACATAACAAAACATAATATGTATGATTTAGTTAAAAGTGATAAATTATATGAAATATCCGATAAATATTAAAATAAATCCGAAGTTATAAATCCATACCGTGATTGGAATCTCTATTCGATTCAAAAGAATAATTTCTTTCATAAACCTCAAAACAAAGTATCCGCAATCTATACTGTTACACTGTTGAGCACACTACATAGAAAAACAAATAAGAATGTATAGTTGTCTTGTTTTATCAAGTGGCATCACTATTATAAGAAAATTTGTGAAAATTAATGTACCTCCACTTTGATCTATGTAATGTTGCTTGATCTAGACCGTGATACTCGAGCTTCTCTTTGAGAGCGGAATACTTGTATTGATCTAACAAAATAAAAACATATATTTAGAACAATCTCACAAAAATAATTAAATATAGAAATACACATGAATATTTAAAACAATCTCACTTACATATCAATCATTAACTTCATATCTGGATAATTTGTCCATTTACCATCTACCGAATTCAGATAATACACCACTTCTTTGAAAAGAACAATAGCAACCAACAACCAGTGATGTCTATAAATTAAAATAAAAGTTTAGATGAAAATCTTCAACATAAAAGATACAAAGATTAGAATAAACTTAGAATGAAGTACTAACCCCACATGAATCGTATTATGCGGTAAAAGATACAAGCTTTCTGTACTGCTGGCCATGAATCTCCCAACTAAGTGATTTCTTACTGAATCTGGATCCTAAACAATTGACGCTCCGTTGACACGGGAAGCAGACACAAAATGGAATCTGTTTGACAATTGATTCCCACACATCAATGTTTCATACAAGAACCTTAAATAAAACATAATAAACATTAGACTATTTTCATTGAAATGTGTAAATAAATTGTTCGACTAATTAAATAATAGATTGATCGCATTACTGGATGTATGAGTGTACAACACCGATGCCTAATTTTGTATGCTGAAAAATTTGTTCCATTTCCTCTTTTGCAATTGTTTCGAAGTAAGAAAAACCAAATATACCTTCCTCCATATCCATTTGACGAATAGCACCATTCATCAAATTTGATGTTCCCACAAGTGTTTCAATACACATCCGGAATCGAGGTACAAAAGGTTTTCTTGCCCCGGTTCTTGGAAGATCATTTTTCTTGTTAGGTACGCTACTAAATTTCTGGCTCACTTGTTGTGACCATTGAGCAGGTACCTAAAAATCATATAACTTAGGTAAATTATAAAATCATGCAGTTTTTGAATTCAGATCATATAATTAACACTTTAAATATACCTCTTTTTATGATGCAATAGACTCGTTGTGCCGCAAAATCTCTTTATCCTTAGATGCGGGTTTTGTAGGAGTCTTAAATTAACATGTAATAAAAATGTACGTAATGGTTCAGAATTGAAACTTGAATACTAAAAGATTCATAATGGTTTTCAACATACCTCATCATCTATGAAAATGAGGTCCGACGGTCATGCAACAAATGATCCTATTGCATCTCGTAGCAATATTGTGTCTGAAATAATGCTAGGTATCGGTAGCAACGCATTCAGATCTAATGCAACATCAACTGATACTTTCATATGTGCATCAGGGAGCGGTCTATGGTGAAGTAAATCTCCCAAAGTGTTATGCGCTTTTCCCTTGCCAACTAAGCGATAAGTCGGTGACGATAAGTATAGCTGACAAGATGAAATGCCCTAAACCAATAATAAATATGTTACTGTTAATGTGTATATATGTTAATTAAAACAAATGTGCTAGTTTAATTTCATAATAACATATATAATTACCTCGGGAAATTTATTTTGACAATTGATACTAGCTTTGTCACTAGTTTCTTTCGCCTCTGAACTGCACTTTTGTGCCATATATGTCTCTCTATCCTGTTGCGATTCACGGATTTGTGCCTTTAATTCCTCCAACATTTGCATCACTTCTTGATTGCTAGGATTTCTTTTCCTTGGATGCTTATACAAGGAAGATGGAGTCACAGCATGTCCTTTACCCCTCACCCGATCGGGATACTCAACAACATTTAGTGCACGACTAAGTACGCTTTTGTTATCCTGGTCCTCATCTGTGGTTACCGATTGAGATAGAGTCTCCTGAAATTCATTTACATATATATCGAAAATTATTAGTGGAGATAAAAAAATAAGTATATACTAATAAACTTTTGATTTACTTAAAGACACAATGTTATACTTACACATTCATCATAAATATGTTGAACATCTTCCTTAACAACTCCATGCTTGCCCACACGAGCTTCCTTCCATAAAACATGCGTCAGAAGTGATGTTTCATCACTTTTCGTCTCCTCTAACTACGCATTGACACAAATCATAAGATCATCAATTATAACACATTGAGACAATTAATAAGATTGTAGCATTTATATATACTTACAATTTTTTGTTGTAAACGTGCATATCCCAAACGCCCTTTTCTGTATGGATACGTGGGTGTTGATGCTCTCTCGCGATTTGTGTCACTCACTTTCTTGAATTTTCATTTTCTATTCGTTTGGATACAAATTCATCCCATTCTTCGGGTCCAATGAAATTTCTATACTTTATTGGACGATCCGCTTTAACAATATTTCCTTGCTCATCCTTAAGAAATTTGTTTGTTAAAAAAGTTCTCCACCCTCGGTGTCTTTTTCCGGCCACTTAAAGACAATACTTTTTCGGTTGTCTTCAATGTTAAAAGACCTCTACAAAAAAACATACGTATTATAGTGTGTTAGTATAAGTAATTTAAATACATTACCATGTGATCTTGATTAAGGGAACAAATATTAAGCATACATATAAGACATTCCCAAGCCTTACTTAGTTAGGGACTAAAATAACAAAAACATTATACTTTAAAGCTAAATTATATGGTACCTGTATATCAGTCCAAATTTTGTCTCTGTATAGGAATCCAAATCTTTATTAGTCCATTTATCAAAGGTGATTGGAACGTGCATACGAACAAGTGTACCAATGTAGCTTGTCAACTTTGCAGTATTATGATCGATTAGCTAGTTATCATCACTCCAATGTACATCATATTTTACTTCTTTATCTCTATCAAGAATGATTTTTCTCATAATAGTGATGCCTCGTATAATTTCTCCCTCTGATGTCTTATCTGGAGCATTTGTATCTTGTGATTTTTCTTGATTACTAGCCATTGACCTGTAATAAAGAAAAAAATTAAAAATGAAATGACAAATATAAAAATCCACTAAGAAAATATAAAAAAATGAAAAAATGACAAAAGAGCCAATTTTAAATATCAAATGTCTGAAGCAAAACAATTGTGGGCAACTTATACATGTGAGCAACCCCTTCATAGATTGATTTTGAATGATTGCAAATATAATATAACATGTTTGAATAAGCCAAAATTACACTTCTCTCATAATGCATTATTATGAGTCGACACATCAAGCTTTGTATCAATATATAGCTTTCTGAAGTCCCTGGAATTGTATCTCAAAACTATTATGTATCGATACAAAAGCTTATGAGTCGATACATAAACTCTTTGATGATCCTGGAATGTAATTCTAAAAACTGCATGCATCGATACATAAATTTCATGCATCGACACATAATATTTTGATGCCCCTGTAATACTTGTATGAATCGACACAAAACCTTATGTATTGACACAAAACATTCTGATAACCCTGGAAAACGTTTTGAAACTTATATGTATCGATACATAATATCATGTGTCGACTCATACTATGTTTTAAATTCAAAAGTTAAATTTACAATCAGTATGTATCGACACATACACATTATGTATCGACACAAAACATTCTGATGATTCTGGAAAACATTTTGAAACTTATATGTATCGATACATAATATCATGTATCGACGCATACTATGTTTTAAATTCAAAATTTAAATCTGCAATCAGTATGTATCGACACATACGCGTTATGTGTCGACGGGTATGAAAGTGTTGATTCTGTAAAACGCTATAACAGGTTTTTGTATCGACTCAAAACATGATGTATCGACTCATCCTGGTACATGTAACTGACATGAGTCGACACATGACCAACATGCATCGACTCATACACTTTCTTTATTTGACTAACTGTTTTCTGTTATAAATATAAGCAAGCATTTTCTTCAGAAAACAACTTTTATAGCATAGAAGATTGCATGTAAAACAATTGTGAGCAACCGGAAGCTTTTTATTCCTTCATCTTCATCATCTTCTCAACCATCTTACATTCAAGAACAACAAAGAAAATCAAACATCCTTGTTGAATTGATTCAAGCGGATTGAGATAACGTTCAACTGAGTATTGAAGAAGTCTAGCTGAGTTGAAGGTTGAAGAGGAAGCTTCAAGAAATAAACCAGAGGGTTTGTCCTTCAAGAACGGGTGTGGTCTTGAGGGTTTTGTCAGTCACAGTCACGCGAGTCGGATTTAGCCGTAGCGAGGGGTTTAGAAATCGGAAGGATTTTGAACAAACAGGTCGTGGAAGCGGAGGATCGTTCGGTGACTTTGCAGGGAATCTTGATACAACTCTTATCAAGTGGTGGTTCTTACAAGAAGAAGAAGATCATAGGGATTTCTTTCTTTCTGTGTAGTGTAACCTTGCTATTAAACATTCAGCATATTGATATAAAAGTTCTCAGTTTCGATTGTGAAATTGAGAGGGAGACGTACCCACACGCGAGGACGACAATGGGGAACTTCCTTACCAAACTGCCTGTGTATCGTTCTCTCTTTTCTTTCTCTTTATAGTTTTACATATTCTATAATTTTATAATTCAAATTGGCGTGTTAAGTTTTACAATATAATGATAAACATAGTGGCTCAAACATTTTCACCAAATCACCACTATTAAATCATTATACAAGCATACGCCAATTGTTTGACAAAATTCCTATTATATTTCTAAATTCATTGGAAATTATGTTTTATGATAAGTGCATTGAAACGTCAAGATTTATGAGTTGTATATTCATCCATTCCATTCAATAAAATCCAGCAAAGTTTTCACATGTCAAGCTTTCTAGTGGTCAGTTCAAAGTAGACGGAATTGATTCAGGACATTGATTTTCGCTACTCTCAACTCTCTTTGATAAAACAATTTTAAAATCCTTGAAAAAGAAGAAGTGATCTATTCACCCCCCCCCCCTCTCGATCACTTGCCACACCGTCTAACAAGTGGTATCAGAGCACCGGTTAGCTGGTGCTTTATATCTACTCGTAATGTTATGGCCTTTGAACCAAATGGGGCGTATAATAGAGCTCCTGTTTTCAATGGTGAAAACTATGGCTACTGAAAAGACTGCATGCGAGTACACATAAATTCCATTGACAGGAATGTATGGACTGCCATTCAAAATGGTCCTTTTCAAATCACCATGAGGAATGCTGCATGTGCAATAGTACCTAAACTTGAGGATCAATGGAATGAAATGGATGAAAAGAAATGGTCGTGCGATTGGAGAGCCAGAAATATGATGATCTTAACACTTGGTGTTGATGAGTATTATAGGGTGTCTCACTGCATGTTTGCTAAAGAAATGTGGGATGCTTTAGAAATTTCCCATGAAGGAACAACTGGAGTTAAACAATCCCGCATTAATACACTCAATCAAGAGTTTGAGCTCTTTTGCATGAAGCAAGGAGAATCTGTCTCTGACATGCAGAAGAGATTCGTACATCTTGTGAGTCGTTTAAATGCACTTGGAAAACCTGTTTCCAATGAAATTGCTACTAATAAAATTATGAGATGTCTTAACAGGGAATGGAAACCTAAAGTAACAGCTATCAAGGAAGCAAATGACCTCACTACGCTTACCATTACAACTCTGTTTGGAAAGCTGGAAGAACATCAACAAGAATTACAAAGTCTTGAAAAATACGAAAACAAGAGTAAGAAAGAAAGGAACAAAGACAGGGAGGGTGAGAAGAAGTCAATAGCTCTAATGACTTCTAGCTCTAAGTCCTCAACCAAAGAGAAAGATGAAAATGTCTCAACTAGTGATGAAGATTCTGATGATGAAGAAATGGGATTTTTTGTTCGGAGATACAATAGATTTATTCGAAAGAATGGAATCAATCACTCCGATAAGAATCTCATAAGCTTTCGAAAACAATCCAAAGAACTGAGGCAAGAAGAAAATAAAAAGCAAAGAGGTAAAGGACCTTGTTAAAATTGTGGTAAAGTTGGACACTACAAACCAGACTGTCCAAAGATGAAAAAGGATAAAGAAAAAGCTCCACCAAAGAAGTTCAACAAACAAAGAAGAGCTTATATTGCATGGGAAAGCGACAACGATTCATCAGACGATGACAGTTCAAGTTGTAGTGATGAAAGTGCAAATTTATGTCTGATGGCACATACAAAAAGTCAATTCTACAACAAGAAAGACAACCACAACAAACAAGTAAGACAAGCATATCCTAACAAATTTTCTTCTATGACCTTTTCTAAACTAAAGTTAGCTTTTGAAAAACTGCAATACAAAGCTGAAGATGCCTTTAAGAGATTATCCTCCGATAAACAAATTTTTTCATTTCTCGAGAGTAAAGTCTATAAAGCTGAAAAAGACTTAAAAAGTCTAAAAGCTAGTATTGCAGAAAGTTCAAAAGATAAATGTTACAGGATGTATTCCCAGAAGGGAATGTGAAGTTTGTCATATTTGGCAATAATAGGTTAGGACTCTTAATGTCAAATTAGAAAAAGCTTTACAGCCCAAAGTTACTTTTGCAATCGATCCTAAAAATTTTAAGAAAACATTAAATCCACCGTATTCAAAATACTCTTTTATTGAAAAATTACCAAAGGATACAATGAGCAAAAGTAAAACAATACATCATCATCATGGTTTATGCCATTATTGTTGTCACTTTGGACATACCATTTAAAAATGCAAGTTTAGGAGGTTCCTTGTTCCTAAAGGCATTTACCAATGGAGGCCTAAAGGCAACCATGTTACCACTTACCCACATGGACCCAATAAAAATTGGGTACCTACCTCTCTCTTTTGATATTGTAGGAAAAATGCCTCACACCCATGGACAGAAGATGGTTTTTAGACAGCGGGTGTTCAAGGCATATGACTGGTGACATATCGCTCTTCATTGACTTCAAGGTAAAGAAGAAAGGATTTGTTACCTATGGAGACAATAAAAAAGGAGCTATACTCGGTAAAGGTAGTGTAGGTAATCCCTTTATCACTACTATTTCTAATGTCCATTTAGTAGAGGGGCTTAAACACAATTTGCTCAGTATTAGTCAAATTATGTGACAAAGGATATAAAGTTACCTTCACAAATACTTGTTGCATAATTGAAAATACTGAAAAAGATATTGTGTTTAAGGGCATTAGAGTAAACAATGTCTATATGCTTGACCTTTTTGATGTATCCTTAATAAGCACTAAGTGTCTAGTCACCATGAATGATGATTCATGGCTTTGGCATAGACGCTTAGCGCATGTTAACTTTGATTTTCTTAATAAGGTTGTATCCAAGGATCTAGTAGTAGGTCTTCCAAAGATAAAATTTACAAAGGATCACCTATGTGATGCGTGCCAAATGGGAAAGCAAACAAGGGTCTCTTTCAAATCCAAAAACATGATTTCCACTTCACGACCCCTTGAGCTTCTCCATATGGACCTCTTTGGACCCTCTAGGACAAAAAGTTTAGGAGGAAATTATTATGGTTTTGTTATTGTTGACGACTACTCTAGATTTACTTGGACTATATTCCTTCATAGCAAAAATGAAACTTTTTCTGCTTTTAAGAGTTTTGCAAGATTATCTCAAAATAAAATGGAATTGAAAATAATTGCAATTCGAAGCGATCATGGAGGTGAATTTCAAAACCATCTCTTTGATAAATACTGTGACAAGCATGATATTGAGCATAATTTTTCAGCACCTCAAACTCCACAGCAGAATGGAGTTGTGGAGCGCAAAAATCGTGTCTTAGAGGAGCTAGCAAGAACAATGCTCAATGAAGGTGGAATTCCAAAATATTTTCGGGCTGATGCAATTAGCACAGCCTGCTATGTTTTAAACATAATACTAATTCGTCCAATTTTGGATAAAACACCTTATGAAATTTTGAAAGGAAGAAAGCCAAACTTGTCACATCTTCATGTATTCGGTTGCAAATGTTTTGTCTTAAATAATGGAAAAGAAAATCTTGGAAAATTTGATGTAAAAGCAGATGAAGGTATCTTTCTCGGATACTCACAATCAAGCAAAACATATAGGGTATACAATAAACGTCTACTTACAGTTGAGGAGTCAGTTCATGTCTCTTTTGATGAATCTTATCCGAAACATGTCGGAAAAGGTATTTCTCTTGATGGTGCAGGTGTATCTACTGAAAATATACTCAAAGAAACTGTTGAAGAAAATGTTCAATCCAAAACAGTTGATGATAAGGAAGAAAAAGATACAAGCCCTTCAAAAGATGAGGAAGAAGAGCAAATGGAAGCAAATTATCTTCCACTAGCTTGGAAGTCCTCTAAAGACCATCCCATTGACAACATATTGGGAGACATCTCAAAAGGAGTAATGACTCGCTCCAAGATAAGTAATTTTTGTTATCATTTTGCTTTCGTTTCACAAGTAGAACCTAAGAATGCTAAAGAGGCCTTGATTGATGAATTTTGGCTAATGGCCATGCAAGATGAGCTAAATCAGTTTAAAAGAAATGACGTTTGGGAACTTGTCCCTCGTTCGCGAGACCATCATATCATAGGCACTAAATGGGTTTTTAGAAATAAACTTGATGAAAACGGAATGATAACCCGCAATAAAGCACCCTTGGTAGCACAAGGGTATAACCAAGAGGAGGGCATTGATTATGAGGAGACTTATGCTCCAGTTGCTCGCCTTGAGGCTATACGTCTTTTGCTCGCTTATGTGTGTGCAAAAGATTTTAAGCTTTATCAAATGGATGTAAAGAGTGCCTTCCTTAACGGAGTCATAAATGAAGAAGTGTATGTCTCACAACCTCCTGGTTTTGAAAATAACGAATATCCATATCATGTATTTAAATTAAAACGAGTTTTATATGGTCTTAAACAGGCTCCTCGGGTATGGCATGAAAGACTTAGTAAATTTCTACTTGATCATGGCTATTAAAGAGGTCAAGTGGACACTACTCTTTTCATTAAACGTAAAGGAAATCATATCCTTTTAGTTCAAATATACGTAGATGACATTATTTTTGGTTCAACTAATCTACACTTGGTCGAGGAATTTTCCAAAGTCATGCAGGGTGAATTTGAGATGAGCCTCATGGGGGAGCTCGACTACTTTCTCGGTCTCCAAATCAAGCAGCTCAATGAAGGCACAATTATATGTCAAACAAAATATTGCCAAGAATTTCTTAAACGATTTGGGATGAACAACTCTAAACCAATTGATACTCCCATGCCTACCAACGGAAACTTAGACAAGGATGAACATTGTAAGAGTGTCGATGTCAAGAAATATAGAGGTATGATCGGATTACTTTTGTATCTTACAGCATCTAGGCCTGACATCATGTTTAGTGTTTGCATGTGTGCACGATATCAATCAGATCCTAAGGAATCCCACTTGAAAGTTGTCAAGCGTATACTTAAGTATCTCAATAATACACCTAAGTATGGGCTATGGTATTCCAAGGGAAGCGATTGCAGTTTAGTAGGTTACTCTGATTCTGATTTTGCTGGATGTAAATCATATAGGAAAAGCACTAGTGGAACATGTCACTTGTTTTCAAACTCTTTAATAAGTTGGCATAGCAAAAAACAAGTTTCTGTTGCTTTGTCAACTGCTGAAGCTGAATACGTTGCAGCCGGTAGCTGTTGTGCTCAGATATTATGGCTGAAGCAACAATTACAAGACTACGATATTCAATTAAAACGTATTCCAATCAAATGTGACAATACAAGTGCTATAAACCTCACTAAGAATCCAGTTTTACACTCACGCACTAAACACATAGAAATTAGACATCACTTTCTACGCGATCATGTTGAAAAGGGGGATGTTACTTTTGAGCATGTTGATACTAAAAATCAACTTGCTGACATCTTTACAAAACCACTTGCAACGGACCTCTTCTTCAACATCCGCCGTGAGCTAGGGATTTTAGATCTCTCATACGTGTTGTCCTAAACATATATGTAATTGAAATATATCTATGTCACACCATACTGTTAAGATGTGCTTTTTCAGCTTTAGTACGAGTGTTCTCTTATCAAATCAAACGAGGTAATATCCTTACTATCTTCACCCTCAATCACCTATAAGTTGATCTAAATGTTCACTGAAAATGTCTTCGTATATCTCTTTTACATAAATTGTGCTTATATAATCTAACTTTTTATCTACCAATGCATTACTTTTAACGTGATTAATTTATGTTTACTCAGCTATTTACTCACTTATTGATAAATTTATGCCTGGCATTATGTGTGAATGCCAATTCCATCAACTGCTGAAATTGTATATAAATTTTCCTATGTGCTGAGTTTCTTGAAAATGTTGCTTATTCTCTTTTTGATATGGTCAAAGGGGGAGAAGAAGAGTGTGTCAGTGAAGATTTTGCTTGCATTAGGAAGAAGACACACAAACTCAGGGGGAGCAAGCTTTTTTCATTCACGACACATCATCAGATATTTGCCATCATCAAAAAGGGGGAGTTTGTGAGAAACCCCTTCATAGATTGATTTTGAATGATTGCAAATATAATATAACATGTTTGAATAAGCCAAAATTACACTTCTCTCATAATGCATTATTATGAGTCGACACATCAAGCTTTGTATCGATACATAGCTTTCTGAAGTCCCTGGAATTGTATCTCAAAACTATTATGTATCGATACAAAAGCTTATGAGTCGATACATAAACTCTTTGATGATCCTGGAATGTAATTCTAAAAACTGCATGCATCGATACATAAATTTCATGCATCGACACATAATATTTTGATGCCCCTGTAATACTTGTATGAATCGACACAAAACCTTATGTATTGACACAAAACATTCTGATAACCCTGGAAAACGTTTTGAAACTTATATGTATCGATACATAATATCATGTGTCGACTCATACTATGTTTTAAATTCAAAAGTTAAATTTACAATCAGTATGTATCGACACATACGCATTATGTATCGACACAAAACATTCTGATGATTCTGGAAAACATTTTGAAACTTATATGTATCAATACATAATATCATGTATCGACGCATACTATGTTTTAAATTCAAAATTTAAATCCGCAATCAGTATGTATCGACACATACGCGTTATGTGTCGACGGGTATAAAAGTGTTGATTCTGTAAAACACTATAACAGGTTTTTGTATCGACTCAAAACATGATGTATCGACTCATCCTGTTACATGTAACTGACATGAGTCGACACATGACCAACATGCATCGACTCATACACTTTCTTTATTTGACTAACCATTTTCTGTTATAAATATAAGCAAGCATTTTCTTCAGAAAACAACTTTTGCAGCATAGAAGATTCTGTGCAAAACAATTGTGAGCAACCAGAAGCGTTTGATTCCTTCATCTTCATCATCTTCTCAACCATCTTACATTCAAGAACAACAAATAAAATCAAACATCCTTGTTGAATTGATTCAAGCGGTTTGAGATAATGTTCAACTGAGTATTGAAGAAGTCTAGCTGAGTTGAAGGTTGAATAGGAAGCTTCAAGAAATAAACCAGAGGGTTTGTCCTTCAAGAACAGGCGTGGTATTGAGGGTTTTATCAGTCACAGTTACGCGAGTCGGATTCAGCCGTAGCGAGGGGTTTGGAAATCAGAAGGATTTTGAACAAACAGGTCGTGGAAGTGGAGGATCGTTCAGTGACTTTGTAGGGAATCTTGATACAGCTCTTATCAAGTGGTGGTTCTTACAAGAAGAAGAAGATCATAGGGATTTCTGTCTTTCTGTGCAGTGTAATCTTGCTATTAAACATTCAGCATATTGATATAAAAGTTCTCAGTTTCGATTGTGAAATTGAGAGGCAGACGTACCCACACGCGAGGACGACAGTGGGGAACTTCCTTACCAAACTGCATGTGTATCGTTCTCTCTTTTCTTTCTCTTTACAGTTTTACATATTCTATAATTTTGTAATTCAAATTGGCGTGCTAAGTTTTACAATCTAATGATAAACATAGTGGCTCAAACATTTTCACCAAATCACCACTATTAAATCATTATACAAGCATACACCAATTGTTTGACAAAATTCCTATTATATTTCTAAATTCATTGGAAATTCTGTTTTATGATAAGTGCATTGAAACGTCAAGATTTCTGAGTTGTATATTCATCCATTCCATTCAATAAAATCCAGCAAAGTTTTCACATGTCAAGATTTCTAGTAGTCAGTTCAAATTAGACTGAATTGATTCAGGACATTGATTTTCGCTGCTCTCAACTCTCTTTGATAAAACAATTTTAAAATCCTTGAAAAAGAAGAAGTGATCTATTTACCCCCCTCTCGATCACTTGCCACACCGTATAACAATACATTCATCGATCTATATGTTCTTCATGCATAGTTCAACCGAAATACGTCATTCAAAACATAATAGCTTCCTTGCTGTGTTGGTATCAAATTAGTAATAGTAACCCTAATGCCAAACCACATAGGCTATTTTCCTCCAGCAATAATAGTTTATGGGGCTAACACAGATCAAACTATGCAATACAACATCCTTATCCATGAACAGTTTATGCAGTAGTTAAGAATTTCATCATTTCACCTTCCTACTTGAACCATGTTCTTTTCTACTCCATCTAAGACTTTGATTTCTAGAGACAGCATTGGAGCCTTCTTCCAAATGGTAACTAAGTTATGAGGACCACTAAACACTGAACACATACAACAACAAGAACCACTGAATACATACAACAGCAACAATGACGTACCTGAACTATGGCGGTCTACGGCAGTCGGAGAAGAAATGATTAGGAATGGTCGGAGAAGAATCGGTCGGAGAAGAAACGGTCGCGGAGAAGAAACGATTACAACGATTAGAAATGAATGAATAGGGTTCTGAAAAATTTATATTTTAATTTTATAATTTGACCTAAGCCAGCGCTTTTTAAAAGAGCTTTCTATCATACAAGATCTAGCAACGCTTTCACGAGAAAGCACTTTCTTAAGTGGGGCAAATTTAAGGCCTTTATCAGCGCTTTTTAAAAGCGCTTTCTAAAGGCTGTTTGTAACAGCGCTTTTTTAGCGAATTTTTTAAAAGACCTACAACAACGTTTTCTCATTAAAGCGCTTTCTAAGGTAAGGCATTTAGCAACGCTTTTTAAAAGCGCTTTCTAAAGTCTGTCTGTAGCAGCACTTTTTTTTTTGCGAATTTTTAAAATACCTACAACATCATTTTCTCATTAAAGCGTTGTCTTTTTGGTGATGCCAAAAGTCAATTTTGGCATAGTGTTATCTCACGATTAGATAATCCAACCGAAGGAATAAATTTATTTGAAATAAAAAATAGTAAGGTGTCAATAAAAAAAAAGATAAACTTAAAGTAAAAAAAGAAAAGTTTCTTTTAAAAGTTAAATAGATATATTATAAAAAATAAAAGTAATTAAGGTGCCTAGTGGATGTGATTGTACCTCAATTGGTTAGAACATTGAGGTAAAATTTTGTTAGGAAATGTAGTATTTATAGTAATGTAAGAAAAAAAAATTATATGGTAGACCGTAAACCTATACTTTCCAAAGCCCGTTCTAACTAATTCCCACGCTTAGAAGCGCACTACTAATGTCTTCGGATATTTTCTCAATTAAATAAGTATTTAAATTTTGTAACACAACAAATCAAATCAAAACAGCCAAAATCATAACCAATAAAAAAGAACCTAAGAGGAGTGACATGAGAGAAACGGAAGAGAGAAAATGAATAAACAAAGAGAGTGACCAAAACAAAACCAAAAGAGAATCAACCGTATAAAAACCAAATGATGAGAAAAAAATCAAATAGAAGAACTCGTCAAGAAAAACAACCAAACAGAAATAGCCAACAAATTAACCAAACTAACATATATATATATATATATATATATATATATATATATATATATATATATATACTATATATATATATATATATATATATATATATATATATATATATATATATAAAACCAAACCACTCTAACAGGAAATCTAAATCACAACACCGAGAGAGAGAGAGAGAGAGAGAGAGAGAGAGAGAGAGAGAGAGAGAGAGGAGAGAGAGAGAGAGAGAGAGGAGAGAGAGAGGAGAGGAGAGAGGAGAGAGAGAGGAGAGGAGAGAGGAGATGAGAGAGAGTGAGAGAGAGAGAGAGAGGAGAGAGGAGAGAGAGAGAGAGAGAGAGAGAGAGAGAGAGAGAGAGAGAGAGAGAGAGAGAGAGAGAGGAGAGAGAGAGAGAGGATATACATGACAATATCAAAACTAATAGTTAGATGATCAATCAAAGCCATATATGATTCAATATCGATCTCAAGCATACAAATTGGGAGATGACAATTCAAGAATAATTTAAATATTCAACACATATATTTTTTCTTTCATAGTACCAATCATCAAAATTAAAAACGAAGACGTCCTAAACTTTTTAGAATTTAATAGAAAAAATGGCGAGTTGTTCAATAAGGATTGAAAAAAGCTCTAAATATCATATTAACAATACAAATAAAAATTTGGAAAGAAAGAAATATAATAATGTGAATAACATGACTTATTATGGAAAAAAAAGAGTTATAAAAAGAATATATAATAAAACATAAACAAACTAAACTACTTTTACACCCCAATTATAACGAAAATATTGTATTAGTAATTAGGGTTTGAATTATGAACCTCATGCTCAAATTCATCTTGGAGTTAAACTCAACCATTACCGCTATTTATAAAAATTATTTTTTGAGAGTTTAAAATGTGAGGGAAATAAAAGAGAGGACTTTAAAAGAGAAGGATGGAGACAAAAAAAAATTCTAACTACTTTTATAAAATATGTTTTTTATTGAATAATAAATAAATAGTTATCATTAATAGTTTTTAACTTTGAGAGTAGCATAACTACATGCATTAAATATGGAAAAGGTCACTACTACAAAAAGCACTTTTAACGTTGGACACGAAATACGTTTTATTTCCGCTAAAGAAGTGAGGTAACGAAGGGAGTCATAAAAACTAACGACTTAACCACCTCGGTTTTTAAAATACCAAGCGATCAATTTATTTGCGCATGGGTTTGAACCCCACCATATACACTTTTATTATTATAAAACTAGCGCCTCATATATCTCGGTTTATCAATAAAACTGAGGTGTAACTTAGATTATTTTTTTAATTTAAACTCGTTATATTATTTACACAGAAAATAATAAAATAATTTATTTACAAACTACAATGTTTACCCAGAATGTTAATTTGTCGATGAAGATCATATGTTGGATCTTTGAATTCTTGATATTTGGGGAAGATCAAATGGTGGGTACCCGATATATTTTCAATTGATTTTCCTTGTTTTTGTTTCTGATATAAATAAAAAAAGGTTAGATAAATAAATTATTTTCTTCTCAAATAAATATTTAAGAACACAAACGTTAAACCCAAATGATTTTATGCTCTTGCAAATCATAGAGAACTCTTCATGGAAAATCCTCTTGCAAACCTAAAATTAGATAGTTTCAAGCGCTTCATGATGTTTCATTACCAATTTTAGATATCTGAATGCTTTATCATGGAATTTTAGGTTTCACATGGATCACTAATGGTAGTGTTTTGAGCGCTGATAGTCATGAAATTGATGCCAAATATTTGTTTCAGGAGATTGATCAATATCCTCAAGTCTAACGCAAAAGTATCCCCTCAGTTTTGTTAAAAATTGAGGTGAAAAAGTTTTTTTTTTACATTACCTTAAATACATTGAATATTAAAGCACAATATTACAACAAATCTAGATTCTTAGAGAACAACAAATCTTTGTTGTAAGGAGATCGTTGTTCCAAACGTTGGAAAAGGTTATGTGGATTGCATGCATCCAACTTCTAAAGGGGTTATATGTTCCAACCATTTGAAAATGTTTTTCTACACTTGCAATCCATCATAGAGAACTTTTTTCTAGCTTCTTAAGTTCCATATGACCATTTTTAACTTCTTAAAGGAAATGATAAGCATAGATCCCAAAGAATTATGCGTACGAGTTAGAATTAGGGTAAAATATGTTTAAAGAGTGTTATTATAGTAAACTATGATTATCTTATCCCTCGGTTATTAAGAAAATAAACGGGATAGATCATTTAGTTTACAAATAAAAAATATAATAAAAAGAAAGGTTTCTGTATTTTTTCCCCTCGGTTATAATAAAATATGAGGTAAGATGTGGTTTTATTTATAAAATGTGACACGCACGCATTGGTATCATATCACTAGAATAACAATGATCATTTATATTCAAAATGTAATGTATCTTTTGGATTTTCAAGGAGGTTTTCTCTAAGTTAGATATAGTTAGAGATAATGTTGAAGTTGAGTGGAGTGATAAATTTGAATATGTGGAATAGTTATCATTGTTGTTCTATTTTTTTATTATCAATGAAATATTTCCTTTTCTATTATTGCATATTCTTTTTTATGGATAACAAATATTTTGAGAGTTATTCATTAACAAAGAAAAACATGGAATCTGGAAAGACGCCAAGTGAGAAATCATTGAAAAAACTTTAAATTCAGTAATAGGGATTCGAAGCGAGATCTCTTATAGTTAAATTCCCTCGGTTTTCCAAATAAACTAGAGAATAGGCTATCCATTTTTATGGATTAAAAATGGTGCTCAGTTATAGCTATGTTACCTCTATTTTTTATAAAACTGAGGGAAAAGGTTGTTTATTTTCTTTAAAAAATCAAACATGGCGCTCGCAAAACCTATACTCTCGAATTTTAGCATGTTCGGGGTGAAAGCTTCATCTTAAAAAGTGTTATTTATAGTAGTGGGTATACCTATACTTACTTGATTTTTATAACTACATACATTAAGATTCAAATTCTTCTTTTAAATAGTTATGCCCCTTCTAAATTAATTACCTTCTCTTGGTAATTACTTTAAGATAGGGTTCCTACTAGGTTTATCATTAGAAGTCTTGTGATTATTGAATCAAACGGTTCATTGAGTGGTCTGTGTCAGGGTTTGAGAGAATCAATTACTCATCTTTTTATTACTTGTGTTGTAATGACAAGAATTTCATATAAGATCTTTAAGTGGTTAAGGTAATTATGGGTGCTTCCTAGAGAGTTAAATTATTTGTTCAAAATTATTTTTCCTTTTATGCTAGGTCTAGGATTAGATAGTGTTTTATCTTAATTTGAACTCAGTTATTTGTAATATTTAGGAATTGGTAAGAGAGAGTTAGAGGAGGAATTGGTAGATATGACAACCTCTTATTTTTAAAAGTGGTTTCATGGTATGACTACATACTTCTATTGCAGTTTTGATGAATGGTTGACTGATCTTACCATGGGTCTAATAAGATAGAAGTGGGAAGGTTTCATAATTTTGAATTACATAGGGGGTTTTTAGTTTTCGTCTTCCAATTTGTGTTTTAGTTTTCATTCAGGTGCTGGCAGGTTTTGGTTTTCATCTTTTGGTAGAGGGTGTATTCTGATCTTTTGTCTGGAGTCCTGTTGATTTTGGTTTTTGCATGGGATTTATCCGATTTTCTTTGTGTTTTTTTTTTGCTCTTGAAGTTGTATGTCTCTGATACAATAAGAGGGAAACCCTCTGTGTGGTTTTGTATATTTACTTTACTTTTAGTCTTATGTGAGTCTCCTCTTGAATTGCGCATACTTAAGGATTAAGTTTTTGATCAATTTTTTAGAATGCATGATTCAAAGTGTTTACATTTGAATATGAACATTATTCTTTGAGTCAATTATTTAAGTTTTATTGGACAAGAACCATTACAGAGATTGATTCAAGTCATGTCAAAAGTAGAATCTCAAAAAACTATTGAAAACTAGAAATTTTGGAAGTGTGATTTGAATCACACATTCCCATAAGTCGAATCAAACAAAGCAGAGAGTAATTGGAGATTTTCTACAGCATGTGATTCGAATCACAAATTTCTTTGAATCGAATCATACATACTTAGAGTCAAATCATAATTTGTGCATCAGTCCAATCAGAAACCCTCCTTCAGTCACTGCCAAGTTTGAGTCGAATCATGACAAATCCATGACTCAAATCATAGCCATGTGTGAGATGAATCATGCTTAAGCCTTTTAGTAAAGGAATAGACAACTTGAATCTCATTCTAGGTTATCAAAGAGAAATATATAATAAAGTTGGTCTAGGTTATGAACCTAAAAACAATGCTAAGTCTTTTAGTAATATTTCCCATTAAAATATGACCTCTAAATACAATATGCCAAAATGTAACAATTATGGTTAAAATGGTCATATTACTTTACCTTGCTCAATTATAAATAACAATGAAAATATAATTATATTAAAAATACTTATTCATCTCACCTCTATAAGGAAAACCATGAAAAAAAACATGAATTTTTTTATTCTTCACATTACTTCCATGAACATTACTCAAATTAGACTCCTAGAAATTATTTGCATAACACTAATATTAAAGGGTCCAAAATAATTTAAGTTCCTAAAGTAGAAATTTTAAGTTCATAATACATGTACACTTTACAATCTCAAATTCTAAATGATATCTTGATAGTGATTGTACAAAGTATATGGTTGGAGATATAACTATGTTTTCTTCCTTTACTCCTAAAAAGGAATGATTTGTTTCATATGGTGATAATAGGTCCATAGGTTCTAGTACCACTGGTAAGCACCTGAATCCAATGATTCAAGATGTCTTTTTTGGTTGAAGGTTTAAATCATATATTGCTAATTATTAGTCAGTTACGTGTCAAAGTTCATAAAGTAACATTTGACTCATCAATATGCAGGACCGTAAAAACTGAAATCAATTAAATTCTTTTTAGTAGTTTAAGGAGTGGAAATACCTATATTATTAATTTTAATAAATTAACTTCAAATAATGTTTGTATTTTAAGTAAAGAGGACGAATCGTGGTTATGTCATAGAAGAATAACCCATATCCACATAGATCGTTTGAACAAATTGGTATGCGAGTAATTAGTAATTGATTTGTCTAACTTACATTTTTAAAATAATAGGTAACTTAATGCATGCCAAAATGGTAAATAGGTAAAGGCCTCCCTAAAATTAAAAAAATATCATTTCTACAAATAGGTAATTACAACTCTTGCTTATGAATCTTTTTGGCTTATCTAAACTTTAGAGTTTTTGCAAGAATCATTATGCCCTTGTTATATTGGAAGATTATTCTCCTTATAGCTGAACTTTGTTCTTAGCTCATAAAAAGGATGTGTTTGTTTTCTTTTGGAAATTATCCTAAGTTTCTCAAGACGAAAAAATATTTAAGCATTGCATCTACTTGAAGTGATCACATATGTGAATTTCAAAATGTCGAATTCAAAATCTTTTTTATTTATAAGATATAGAGCATACTTTTTTTTGCTCTATGAACTCCCTAACTGTGCATTTTACTAACTCTTCTCTTTTAATTTCTCTTCATTTATATTATGCACTTAAATTTGTGCTTCATATCTCTTCTTAAAATTGGCCAAGTTAAAATCAATCTTTTTGTATAAAAAAATCAAAAAATATATAACACGTTTCAACTCTATTGGGTTTGAAATGACTAGGTTAATAGAGCTTACCCACTTCTTGTTACCAACCATTCTCGAATATTAAAAGGGAATAATCAATAATGAAGTCAAGAGAACTGATTTAAAAGGGAATATCAACAAACACATAACCATAATATATTAAAAAATTAAATAAATTGTATTTAATAAATAAGATAAAAAGGAAAAATGATTTTTAAAAGGAAAATAAAAGATAAAATATCAAACTATATTCAAAGTATCAAAGAAAAAATTAAATAGTCCATAGAAAAATCAGAATTGATCTCAAATATTTTTATAAAATTTTTGGTAATTTTTTAAAACAGAAAAGTATTTTTTAACTAATTAAAATTACTCAAATAAGTGAAGAAAAGGATCAAAAATAGTATAAGTCAAGGTTAAATTCTATAAGAATTTCAGAAAGTCAAGAATGAGTAAAATGATTTTTATAAATTTTTTCAGAATTTAAAAATATCAAAAAGTATTTTTAAATGATTAGAAACAAGTCAAAATAAAGGAAAAATTATAAAAAATATAAAATTTGAAAATAAAATCATGAAAAAATAAAAATTAGAAAGAGAATATTTGAAATTATTATTGTAAATTTTTTCATAATTTTTGAGTCAAAAATGAATTTTTTATGATTTTTTGAAGTTTAAATCAGTTAAAATAAAAACCAGAAAATAAAATAAAAAACCAAAAATATATGGGTCATTTGATCATTGTCAAAACGCGTTAGTAAACAGATCCAGTGGATCTGACATGCTGTGTATGTCATAGAGTTTATTGGATTTCACACTAAATCAATCTTTATTAAATAAAAACAACTTAAAATGTGGCACATTGGATGGAGTATGACTCACTAAAGTAATCAGATCCAAGGGCTCCTGAGACACGCGCATGGTAAGGCAAACACACTATATCTATTTCAAAATGGCACACCATCATTGTTAAAGCACGACACGTAGGTCGTCTTCAACCTCCAGACGCCCTAAATTGGGGTTCCTCAAATTGTAAAATTAGAGGACCAGACCGGTACCATTAGATTTGTCTCTTCAAGATGATTCTAATAGTACCCTCACGCCAAATTTATATAAACTGTGCAAGGCTGAATTTGAAGAAAACCAGAAAAAATAGCGAGCACGAAAATCCCAAGTATCTCTCTCAATTCTCAATGAAAATGCAAACCGTAAGAAGTGTGAGAATCAGAAGGATGAATATAGTAGAATAGGGCTTTATTTTGTTCAATTTGATTGAGAATTATACCTGAACAAAGTAGCTGAAAATTATTCTGAAACTGGACTTGGTTAGCACGATTTAGGACACCTCAAGGCTTGATTCTTCTTCTGTTAGCTTCAGGGAAGTTCAAGGATGAAGGATCAATGAAGAAATTGGATTGAAAAGTGGAGAAAATAGGAATTCGAAAACTCAGAAAAGTGAGTTATTGATTTTGGTTGTTCAAGCTTGAGAAAATGATAGGAGTGAGGTCCTTTATTTATAGGGAAGCGAATGGTGCAAGAAATCAGAGAAAATTTGATGTTTGGAGGGAAATTGGATCAAACTCAAAAATGAAAAACGTGTGACCACATGTGCATCAAAACTCAATCAATTACCATGTTTTGATCCTTAATTCAACTTTGGGAACTTTGTTAAACATTATTAAACCAAAAATACATGCTAAATTGGTGATTAGAAGTCAAATTATGAATTTCAAATTCTGACTTTGGAGAAAACTTCAGTTTCAAGGTACCATCTTTGAATCCATGGTGTTCACAGCTCAAGGGGTCTTAGGGAATGATTCTTGAAGCAATTGAAATATAAGGTCACAAACTTTGCAATGTGAAAATAATGGGATCAATTAGATACTTGAGCAAGGTGTTGTGATGAGTCAAAGTTGAGAAAAAGATGATGACTTTTTGTACTTAGAAAAATTCTAAGTTTTTCTTCAAAAGTGACCTATAATGTTTTGAGTTCAAACAAGACCTTCCTCCAAAATTGAGCTTTGATTATTGATGATAGCTTGAAATGGACATCCTAAAGAGCATTGTACAACTTGAATCACTCAAAAATACCAAGTAGTGAAAAAGTTATGGCATTGTAAAATTTGTGAAAATTCATGAGGTGACCTATAATCTTTTGGGTTCTTAGGGAATCTTCTACTCATTTTCAAGCTTTACTCATAAATGAAGAGTTAAATGTCGTACCCCAAATTTTCCCTACCTCTTTTTACTTTTGTTCAGCTTTGAACATTGCATCCCATTTGCATCATTTTTCCTAAGTCATTTGCATATCCCGCATCTCATGGAATCAGGCGCCTTGGATTAAGGTATTAGGTTTGTTCCCTCTTTATGTCTAATTCTATTTTGAAGTTCTCTTATCAGGTAAAAGGGAAATTCATCTGGTTCTCGGTTAGTGGGTTGTGGGGTGGATTCTTGAGGTATCATGGATTGCTTTCTTATCAAGTTACAAGGATGTTTCTCGCTCAAATCCATTAGAGCTGGGATTAGGGTTTATTTCCCTATTTGTTGGTCAAGATGCTAGGGTTTTGGATCCCTGATTTTTGTGAACTGTTCCTTTCACCTGCCTCAAGGATAACTCGAAGTCAAGTACATTTCGTTAGGGGTTTCATGTCTAATATCTCCTCGCACTTCAAGTTTTCTTTTTAAGATCTCTAAGTCACTGAGCCAGGAGTTTGAAGTTTAAATTGATGAACATGGAATCCGGGTGTAAGAAATAAGGTTAGAGGTTCATGACGATCAAGGCGTGTTTTATTGCTTAAGTTACATGTTACTTGTGGTTTGGATATCAGAGTTAAAGTTCTTGTTGAGATGGCAAGTTTGGTTTAGGCGTGATATGAAGATTGAGGATTGAAAGATAAGGTGTAAGGTTCTTGGGATACAAGTTACAATAATTATTTGTGATTTCTTGAAATTCAAGTTACAAAGGCAAGATGTGCATTCAAATCATTCAAGTAAGAATTTCAAAGTTCAAACAAGATTCAAGAGTTGTCTAATTTTTGTACAACAGATTCATCATTCATACGATTTAAAGAAATATCATCAAATTACTTTTTTGTGGACAATTAACAAAAGGGATTACAATGTGAAATGCGAACTACAATTTTTTTGTTTACAAAGAAATAAATAATGTTTGTTTATTTAAGTCTTCTTTGCTTCATATTCAAGCAACTCATCCACTCCTTGCTAGCCATGGTATTCTCTTTGTCTTTTAACCTTGCCTCGCTTGCCATCCACTCCTCGTGTTCATGAAACAAGAAAAGGAAAAAATTAGCAAACAATCAACATGTGGAAAAAAAATTAAAGCAAGGATTATTTGTTAAACAAGAAAGCTCATCATTAGGATTTGAATTTGGAATCAGAACTAAAAGGTTTGGTTTTTAATCATGGGCTATCTCTTACTTTTGCAAATGAAAAAAAGTTTGATATTTTTGGTCCACAAAAGGGAACAGAAATTCGCAAATGTTTTCCAACTGCAAGCACACGCAAAACTGTCCAACAGTAACAAAAACCAGCAAACTACCCAAGGCAGCAAAACAAACAAAACAACACCAACGCAACACTAAGGCAAGCTGCTAAAGCAGCCAATAGCAACCTAAACAACAACAAACAGCAAGGCAGCAACAAGCGAAAAAAATGCAGCACAAACAAAGCAAAACAACAGCCTAAACAAAAGCAAAAATAGCAGCTACAAAGTAGCCAACAATAGCAAGACTGGAAAATAGCAGTAAGGCCAAAACCAAAACCAATAGCAATAATTCACAAAACAATGCAAGTTAGCATTGATTCATAACCCGTATGTCATCATGTTCCTAAATGACAAATCCTTCAGAAATTGTCAAAAAGCAAAACAACTTTCGACATAGAGAGACAAAAAGGAAAAGAATAGGGTTTAGGAAGATGTCACCTAACCAAAACAGTCTAAATTTGCTTCAAACCAAGCAGAACATGCCAAAACTTGCACCTCATATGTGCAACACCTGCTCCAAACAACCTGAAAATGATGTCAAAATAGGCAAACAGAACCTGTACTAAAAAATCCCAAAGTCAGCATACTAATAATGTTCAAATTCACAAAACTCCCTCCATTTTTCCACCCTTATCTCATGATAAGAAAAATCACTGTCTCAATGAAAAAGGGACTTTTTTTGAGAAGGTGAGTGGACAGAGCCAGCATAAAAACACATAGCAAACCAAGACATTTTTTCATACAGCCAAGAAAACAAAAGTGAGATAACACAGCCAGCAAACCATAAATTTCTCAAAACTATCACAACAATATCAGTTTGTATCAACCTGTAACTACCTTTCAAACCTACTGTCATCTTCTTCATCATCAAACCGCATACCAGTGCACAATCTCACTACTTACCACCTGCAACAAAATACCCACAACAACAAACAGTAAGAATCCTAAAGAGAAACAACAGAGCAATATACAACAAGCAAATGGAATCGATTTTCAGAGAGTAAAAAGAGTGTCGGAATTGCACCTGAGAATTTGAAGGCCCGTCGGAGGAGTTTCGACTTAGTAAATTCACTTTCCCTTTATTCGAATCTTGTTTCGTGTTGTTCTTTACGCTTTACATTTGTGGCTGTTGAATCCCACTACTGTGAATTAACTTAGATAAAAATAAAAAACAAAAAAACAAATTTGACTGAGGAAGTCAGGAATGACTTTTAACAGCATCCCTTAGTTCCCTTCATCTGCTATTGTACCCACTCGTATGTTATTTCCACCATGACAAACCTAGTTGCTCAATTCCCGGTCGCATTCCCCCATCTAACCTCTCGCAGATCCGACCTATTTTCATGAAAACAGAAGAAATTAAGAATATAAAGGAAAGGAACAGAGGCATAAGCGAATCAAAATTAAACGAAAATTTGCATACCTGTTACGTCTAACCATCGAACAAGTTCAGCAACCCCAACTCCACGATTACCAAAAATTTCCATTTTACCTCAACCACCTTCTTCCACCGTCAACAACAGTAACAGAAATAGTGTCCAAACCAAACCCTAATCTCTGGATCATGCCCCAAACCAATGGTTTGAAGAAAAATCGCTCGCGCCGCAACCCCTTACTGAATCAACGAGGTAATTGAAGTGGAGATTACTGTGGTAGAGATTCCACAAAAGTTGGGAGGATCAATTACAGTTTGTTAGAGGAAGTTTGTATGAGTGAGGAGATAAATATTTAAAGTGCTGAGAGATGGTGATGAATCGTGAGAGTTGATAGACCGGGAGAGGTCGATCCATTTGAGAGATCTGGAAGAAATTCGTTGTTGTTTTTTTACGGTGAGTGAAGAAGAATGTCTGGAAGAGGAAAAGCGTGAATGGATGAGAGAGAGGTTTTTACTTATTCATCATTTTTCCTTGTTTTACTGGAAACAAGTCCCAATGGTAATAATAATTTGTTTCCCTTTTCCCACAGTAAACCCGCGGCGCTCCTTTGGATCTAGGGCTTTCAAAACCTTTCCTTATCTCTTCTTGAAACGGGTCAGTCCATTGGGCTTGTTGGCCCAATAAAATTTTCCACATTCCCATTTATACATTCAATTAAGCATAATTATACCGAATAAAAAACATAGCTCAATTGGCAAGACAGTGGCTACAACAATCAGGGGTACCCGAGTTCAACTCCTTGCTAGGCCTTTTTCTGGGTTTTTTTTTGTTTCTCTTAGTTTAGTTTAAAATCACAAATATATTTAGACTTAATTTTAATTTTCTTTTAATATTTTTCTTTACATATTAGAATACTTTTAGTAAAAGGTTTTTTTACTTACTCTTAAATTCTTTATTTATTTAGCTTGATAAAAACCATACAAGTTACATAGAATTTAAATTTTCTTTATTCGTTTACCTGTCCAAATCTTGATACCATACTCCCTTAGGATGCTAGTTTCCTCTTCTTTAGGATGCAGACTAATAAGACCTTAGGATGAAACCCATGCATAACAAACAATTAGGATGTTTCTTAGTCTCCCTATTAACCTTTTTTCTTTTATAATTAAAACTTATCCTTCACAAATCAAAAATTCAAAAACATTTAATCACCACTTGAATTTATTTTAAAACTCTAAAAAACACTCAACCAATCAAAACTACCCAAAAGGGCAAGTTATCTTCGTTCTATCGCGACACAGACCGTGCCTATTGCTAGAATGCATGTGTTAACGTTGCCCACTAAAAAACACAAACAAACCAACCATTTCCTAGAGGAACTACGGTGTTATGATTTCTTCATTGGATACGTAGGCAAAGGGTCGTGAAACCCTCACGAATGCAATAATAAAAAACCATTCATTTCCCCTTTGAGCAAGTATAGTTGTAGATAAACACACCCTTTAAGACAAACAAACAAGATGGATCTCGTTGAGTACAACGGATGTGAGGGGTGCTAATACCTCCCCTTGCATAACCGACTCCCTTACCCCTTCTCTTGGTCGCGAGACAATCTTATCCTTCCTCTTGTGGTTTTCTCGATATTTCTCCTTCCTTCAAGATAAATAAAGTTCGGTGGCGGCTCTGTGTTTTCTGTCGGCAGCTTCAGCTGGCGACTCTGCTGGGGAATTTGAGCGATTCTTTCCTAGTTTTGTTTATTTGTCTTTGAGTGTTTCTTTATTTGCTTTATTTTTGGTTTACTGTTTTATTATTGCTTTATTTGTATATATTGCATATATTGTTTCTACTCACATATTCTGGATACATTATGATGTTGGGTTGGGTGATTACATTTGATAAGTCCTATACCCGAAATTGGGTTACACTTAGGATTAGGACGGGAGGTATAGTCATGTTAACTTTGAGGGAGTAATCCCGAAGAAGGAGGCATGAAAATCCCCCACTTAGTAGAGGTCCCTTTGAAAGTAGTGATGTTTACCGAGTAATTGGGAAGACGTAGTTGCTTTTGACCGGGGAACTCGAGAAGCTGAGTACCGTAGAACCATTAACCCATCCTAGCCTTTTTAGGTGCAGTGCGGAGACTATAACAGAGTAATCCGGAAGTAGTTGTCACGCGATATTGCACTCGAACGAGATTTTCCTGCGAATATTACTGATTACCAAGTGTGATCGGTGGATCTGGAACTGACTGTTTAACGCTGGTTCGCGAAATGTAGCGGAAGCAAGAGTCGCCACCGTCTTTTATTTTCTCCAAATGGAAAGGACAAAAGCACAGAAAAATTCCTTAAAGAGATTGCTCTCGGTTCGGGAGGTAGATTATAGAAAGGGAAGGTGTTAGCACCCTTTATATCCATGGTTATCCATGGGCTCTTAGATACTTTCTCATTGTGTTTTCAAAATTTTTTGTTTGCTTTTCAACTGTGGGTTTTAAAAGTTTCTTTGAAAATTTCAGTTCGACTCTTGTATCGGTCCTCAAGAGTGTTTGAAAAGTTGCTTTCGAAAGCTTTTTGAAAAAGTGTCGGTGTGAAAAGTATTCTTGATTTGTTTTGAAATTAAAGCAAGTATCTAGAGTCGTCTACCTACCCTAAGGAATTCGTCTGTGTAAATATCCTTTAAAGTAATGTCATCCCACCATTGAGAGGTAGGTAGCACCACTATTGGAGTTGTTCGGGTCAATTCGAAGGTTCGGGACATGGTGATCACCAGAGCAATGGGAAGATACCTTAGAAGCTACCCTCATGCCAGGTTCCCGGATCATGAGGACTTACTAAGACATCCTCTACTCGACGATCACCTTTCGAGGGGCAAGGCAACAGTGAGGCGTACCCTAGGGGTGGTGTGTGATTTGTGTGTCATGTTCATTTACATTTATCTTGTTCATGTCGGGGGTGATCTACGCGTTGCTTTTATTTTGACATTCATTCTTGCATGCAATTATTAGCAGTTAAAAAGTTGCGAGAAATATAAAGTTCCTAAACTATTACAAAGGCGCGGGTCCACATCGCCAAATTAAATCCAGGACCCGATTTGACATAAAATAAAGATGCGAGAAATATAAAATGTCTGAATTACATGGCTTTGGGAGAATTACATTAATAGTTAAAAGAAGGAATAAAAATGCGAAGAGAATTAAATCGAAAGCGAGGGCGTTGGACCCTTTTTAAAGAAATTAAATTATATTAACAAATTAATTAAATTAAAATGAAAGGAAGTTATTTTTTTGAGTTTTTGTATTTATGAATTTTTTTTAATGAGAACTAAATGAAATTAATTAATTAACCCTAATTCTAGTTATTTTTAATTTATTAAAAAAACATGTTAAAGTTAAACCTAAATTAACCTAATTAATTAATGGCAAGTTTTATTTACAAAAATAATATTAAATAATTAATTATGGTGAGAGAAAAAAGAAAAAGAATGAAAAAATACTTGAAACCCTAATTCTACCAATTTTTAGGTTTATTAAGAAAAATGTCAAAATTAATCCTAGAATTGAAAACCAAATTAATTAATGATTTTTATTTACAAAAATATTAATTAAATAAAATATATTTTGATTTTTGTCTTTTCTGATTTTTATATTATTTTATATTTTATGAAAATAAATTAATTGAAAGAATTATATTAAAACTAATTAAAATAAATAAAATAGAAAAATATGAAAAAAGAATGAAGAGCAAACCATGGGGGGTTCTGTCCCCAAATTGGAGGTAAGCGTGCATGTGTGTTGACTGATGCCTATGATGTTCTTCATATCTGGACCTTTGGATTGGGATCATGGGGCGCGTGGCATGCTGGGACATTGGGCATATGATGAACCTTTGGCTTGAATCTGCACAGGATTATATTGAAACAAAAGACATGAATAAAGCGTGGGGACCTGGGAATTGAACCCAGATCCCAGAGGTTACCACACTGATGCCTTGCCACTGGAGCTATTAACGCGTTTTGATTATATTATAGAAGACAAATAATATAATGCAAATCATGAGTTAGTGGCCAATTTTCGCGCGAAATTTGAATACACCAACCATCGCCTTACACATCACCATCTTCTCCACTGGCCCTGCATTTTATCTAAAAAAAACAAATTGAATAGCGGGGGTTTTAAACCCCCACTAAGTAACAAGTGCAAAAATAGCGATTAGCAACCCTTTGATCATAAATTAGGCGCGACCCCATCATTGAGTTCGTCTGAAGGTCCTGATTTTAATGGTCTGGGTCTTGCGTTCCAATTTTACCCTATGTCAGAATCCCCAATTCAAGGTCTCTGAAAACCTAGAATGCTTCAATGGTGGATCCTCCAATTTTGCACGAAAACTCAATTAAAGTATGCAGTTAGCTTTAGAATCAATCAATTAGTATGAATCCACACAAAAAATGCAATGAGAATGCTTGAATATTGAAACACGAATATGAATAAAATGTGAAAAACTTTGAATTCTGTATACCAATTCTGGGCGTTAGAGTTGATGATTTTTATTCAAACACGTTCCTTGAAGCCTCAGGAACGCAATGGAATGGTTATTTGCCTTTGAATCGCACTGGAATGTAGTTTTCAGTTCTTGAGTTTTTCACAAAAAATGCAAAAGTGATTCTTGAATTCTGGCGCAGCTCAGAGGTGTCTAGCACTAGGGTTTGCATCCTGCTTATGTATGGAATGATTTGGGTTGAGTTTTTGGTCCAAAGAATCCTTGCAATGATGGAATCAATATTTGATTTTCATGCATATATTTTTCAATCTTTTCCATGCATATTTGATACCAATCATGTCCAATCAACTTGATTCTTTCCCTATCTGATCATGCACGAAATCTTGAGGTTATTCCATGCATAAAAAGATTTAAAAAGTTTGCTTTGGTATTTTCCACATATTTATTTTAATTAAATGAATTATTAGCAATTAAAAATTCAAATAAATAAATAAAAATGATGAATAACTTCCCTTTGGGCCAAATGGTCGTGCACATGCTTTGGATGATGAATCTTGGAAGAAAATGTGGCCCATTAGCAATTTTAAGACATTTGAAGCAAAGTTGACTTTTCAAAATACCCAAAAATTTCCCAACTTCCACAAGGCATATCTTGCTCAATATTTAAGCTTTGATCATGTTCTTGGACATTTTGGAAAGGTATTGAGGTCCTCTAACCAATGCCTTTGGTCCCATGTCATTTTGATTTACCAATCTCAAGTTATGGCCTTTGACTTAAAGTCCCTTTTTGTTGACTTTTGAAAATGACCTATAATGTTGAAATTGATAACTTTTTGTGAGAGCATTTATTGGACTTGAAGTGTGAAGAGGAGTTGTAGGAAATGTCTTTCTCTTCAAAATGAGCTTTGGATGGAATTTTTCTGATAATCCATGTGGAAGTTATGCCTTGGTCAAGTTACAGTTGACTTTTTAAACTGTCCAAATATGGAAACTTTTGCATCTTGAGACTTTTTGAGCCAAGCTTTGAGAATCATGATCAAGCATTGATCAAATGATGTTTTTGGCTTCAAAATGAGATGTTGACCAAAAATTTGAAGCTTTGACTGTCAAATGACCATTTTGCCCCTACAGTTGACTGTAGTGCAATTAGGGTTTTTGACTGTGCAATTTTGTGCTGTAAGTCTTGAAACTTGGTATGAGGATGCTTGACCATGTTTGTAGGCGTGTGGGACTTGATTGGACCCTTGGAAACTTCATTTACTTTGCCAGAACCAAAACCCTAATTTTTGACTGTTAGGAGGCCCTTGAACTGTGCAACCCTTGGGGAATTTTGAAGCATGCTCTTTGCAAATTTTTGGGTACAACAGTTGCCCCTGTTCAATCTTCTTAGACCTGCGGATGCATATTGGCTGACGTGTCTTTCGTAATCCGAAGGTGGAAGATGATTGAACACTAGAGTACCCAGAAATTTACGCTCACATAGTAGTGTGATGTGGGAATGGGCTTATAGATGCCATTTGGAGATTGATGGATAGGATGATGGGCTTATAGATGCCATGCTAGGAGATGATGGAAGGTTGATGGGCTTATAGATGCCATCTGGGCGTCGATCGCGTAAGAGATTCCTTAGCGAGAACTTGCGTACCTGCAAAAGAAAAGAATTACCTGGCCTGTTACAGGAGCTAACTTTCAAACTCTTTGTATAGATGTGTCCTGACTGGTTACAGGAGCTGAATCTGGAGTTTCAAAAGGTGATGAATGAACCAGGGATGGTTACTACCTCAACAGGAACGGTGAGAGAACCTTGGATGATTACTACCTCAACAGTAACGCTGAGAGAATCTTGGACGACTACTACCTCCACAGTAACGCTGAGAGAATCTTGGACGACTATTACCTCCGCAGTAACGGGGAGAGAACCATAGGCGACTACAACCTCAACAGTATCATTGAGAGAATCTGGAGACTTCAACCTCAACAGTAACGCTGAGAGAATTTAGGGATGATTACTACCTCCGCAGTAACGGGGAGAGAACCATAGGCGACTACAACCTCAACAGTATCATTGAGAGAATCTTGGGCGACTTCAACCTCAACAGTATCATTGAGAGAATCTTGGACGACTTCAACCTCAACAGTAACGCTGAGAGAATCTGGGGACGATTACTACCTCCGCAGTAACGGGGAGAGAACCAAAGGCGACTACAACCTCAACAGTATCATTGAGAGAATCTGGAGACTTCAACCTCAACAGTAACGCTGAGAGAATTTGGGGATGATTACTACCTCCGCAGTAACGGGGAGAGAACCATAGGCGACTACAACCTCAACAGTATCATTGAGAGAATCTTGGATATCTTCTACTGAGTCTTTATCAGGCAAATCTGTTAGGGGTCGATTTAGCTGGACTAGAGAAGGCCTTTGACTGGATAAGAAACAGTAAAATCTTAGGGTCGATTTAACTGAACCGGTCTAGGTCTTGAAATCTTCAACTGGATAAGAAACAGGGAGATCTTAGGGTCGATCTGACTGAACCAGAGAAGGCCTTGGACTGGATAAGAAACAGGAAAATCTTAGGGTCGATTTAACTGAACCGGTCTAGGTCTTGAAATCTTCAACTGGATAAGAAACAGGGAGATCTTAGGGTTGATCTAACTGAACCAGAGAAGGCCTTGGACTGGATAAGAAACAGAAAAATCTTAGGTTCGATCTAGCTGAACCGGTCTAGGTCTTGAAATATAGCTGAGAACTTGACTGGATCTTTCCTGAAAGGTAAAGGTCAGTCATATGCAATGCATGATATGGATCAAGCAATGATGTTCTCAACATAAATGAGATTTGTAAGATATGATGCGTATATGCATGCTATAATGATGTATGTGATGTTTATGAATGTATGTTTTCGTCTTAGGAAAATAAATCCTTGACGGGTGCCGGGAAGTCACTCCTGGGCTGATGTTGAAGAATAGATTTTTGCTTCCGCTGGGGATGATAGTTGCAAGAATACCGTTAGGAGAAGGTAACTCTGTTGGGGAATAAACTTGGCGAATGGATTACTCTGCGGGGAGAAAAGTACTCTAACGATCTTGCTGGGGAGTAATACTCTGTGGGGAGAGGTACTCGCTGAAGTGTTGATGGTAATTTTGCTGGGGATACCCTTGTTGTGTTGGAAGTGTTAATAGACTTCGCTGGGGGTAAGAAGACTTCGTCGAGGACGCTCTTTCCAAGGTTTTTGGCTGAGGATAACCCAGTTATATCCTGGTAGGGAAATAACTCTTTGAATAAAGCTGGGAGACGCGTTCGTTCTCTGCGAGGATAAGCTTCCAGAATCTACTGGGGATAAGCCTACTGCTTGGGGAGATGAATTCCAACTTTCCTGGGGAACTAGATTGGACTCTCTTGGGGCAATTTTGAACTGTAATTTTTGTAAGTTAAAAGAGGGAACCTATGTAGGGTTGCCTTATGATGAGCTTGTGTAAAACCGCATCTTGGAAAGAAGGACACCTGTGTAGGGTTACTTTGAGGTTGGGCTCGTGTGGAGCTGCATTTGGAGTTGAAGGAAACCTGTGTGGGGTTTACTGGCAATGAATCCGTATAAAACTGCATCTTTGAAAATAGAGGACCTGTGTAGGGTTTCTGGGTGATGAGTCCGTGTAAAACTACATCTGGAGTTTGGAGAAGGAAACCTGTGTAGGGTTTACTGATGACGAGTCTGTGTAAAACTACGTCTTGGAAAGAGATAACCTATGTAGGGTTACTTCGGGATAAGTTCGTGTAAAACTTCTGGAGGAATCGGGATAAGGTTACTGCAGGATAAGTTCGTGTAAAACTTCTAGATGAACCGGGGTAAGGTTATCTTTGAGGTAAATCCGTGTAAGATTTCTGGAGGAACCGGGGTAAGGTTACTGTAGGATAAGTTCGTGTAAAACTTCTAGATGAACCGGGGTAAGGTTATCTTTGAGGTAAATCCGTGTAAGATTTCTGGAGGAACCGGGGTAAGGTTACTGCAGGATAAGTTCGTGTAAAACTTCTAGATGAACCGGGGTAAGGTTATCTTTGAGGTAAATCCGTGTAAGATTTCTGGAGGAACCGGGGTAAGGTTACTGCAGGATAAGTTCGTGTAAAACTTCTAGATGAACCGGGGTAAGGTTATCTTTGAGGTAAATCCGTGTAAGATTTTTGGAGGAACCGGGGTAAGGTTACTTTGAGATGGGTCCGTGTAAGACTTTATTTGAGAAGAAAAGGAACCGGTGTAGGGTTACTTGTGGATGAGTCCGTGTAAGACTTTGTTTGAAAGTTGAGTAGGAACCGGTGTAGGGTTGCCTGATGGTGATCAAGTGGATGATTGTCCTGTTTGGTCTCGGATATTAACCCACGATCTGGAATTTGTAAAGGTAGATGGTAATCATCTTTGCATTAACCTTTCCTTGGTACTTTGGTTGACAGAGCAACTGGATCGCCTGGACGACTCATTATTGCCCATGTTTCTGAGGTGGGAGAGGAAGACCTGTGAGGTGCTGATAGTTGTTGATGGACAAACCTTCTTCTGGTAGGCAGGTGACGAGATGCCGGGACTAGTCGTACGCTCTTGATCCCTAACTTTTGCCTGGACTGCCCTTTCGGGTTTTCAGTCCACCGGGATACCCATTTTTGCCCAAGCCGCCTTTTCAGGTTTTCGACTTGTCGGGCGTACATATTTTTTCATTTTTTTTCATCCCTTATTTTTGCCCGAACCCTTTTGGTTCGCCGGGGAGCCCTTATTTTTGCCTAGGTATGTCAACCTAGCGGGTCTTTGATTTTGCGTAGTATTCTTTTCGACTATATCCACGCTCTCAGAATGTAGGGAGTTGCCCCTGTTAGAAGTGTTTTGTCATGCCACCAGAAGGTGTTTGATTAGGCAAGATTCGTTGTTGGAATGCCCCACGTGACTCAGGCGGAGATTTGCCCCAGGCTGTTTGGCCTTTGAGAGATTCTCCGCATCTTGATTGAACTGCCCCAGATAATAGACCATGATCAGGTCATGCCCTTTGATTGGAAGTGCTTTTGTTCACTAGGTATTCATCGTGCGAATTTCCCTGCTGTTCAAACAAAAGGTCATATGCAAACAAAGTTATATCAAAAATGCAAAGCTTATGTCTGTCTTGAAGATTTTGAAAAATGCATTCTCTTTTCATAAAACAAGTGAATGTTTGTAAAACGTGATGTCAACTCCGTATTTTCCATAGGCCTTAAGGAGTCAGGATACCTTTCGAACTAACCCATGCTTCAGCTAGGACTTTTAAGGGTTATAACGTGGCCTGGTTCACGGTTTAAGAAACAAAGGATAAAGGCTCAAATTATTTGTACCCACCCGTTCTTCGTGATGTTCTTCAAACCTAAGCTCAGTTGATCGTGCATTAGACCTTGTTTGAGTCTTTGTCCTGATGTTCCAATGATGGTTCAGATATTGATGATTTATTCTGAATAGGCAGTCATTTTTTGTTTTTGTTGAGGGTTTGTAGGACCTCTTTCTTCTTTGATTTTGTTATCCCTATTTTTTGCCTGAACTGTTTCCTTTTGTGGAATTACAGTCAGCGGGATGCCCCAGTTTCATAAGTCTTCTTCATAGGTATTGACTTATTGGGCTTTTATTTTTGGGAAATAATGACTGCCTATCTTTTATGATTATTCGGAACCATCACTGTCTTTTGTTTCAGAAGGACTTCTTTTGATGCCATTCGTTGTGCACCCGGATCAGCTGAGAAGACTACCCTGCCCCAGGTTATGATTAAGGGTTTTAATTTTCGAAAAGAAAAACTCCTACTTCTTTGGCTCGAAGGGGTTGACGAGGGATTATCTTCCCTATAACTCCAGTGTTTAGGAATTGAAACAATGCCTGTACCTCATCAGCGGGGTCTGTTCAAAAGCATACTGTAAAAGATCGTGGTATCGTTTTCGTCATCCTCCCTCAAGAGGCTTAGAATTATTAACCGAGCGTTGATCATCAGAAAAAATATGAAAATACTTTGCATATAGTGAATACGAATATATTGCTTCAAAACAGACATATGCGATGCATTAATGAGATAACAACGTTTAACATGAGTAAATGTTTGAACAAAAGAAGATTACAACTTGAAAATCCTAATGAACAAAAGTATTTTCGTCTCAGGGCTTGTCACTTCAAATGGTGAGCCTTGGAGGAATGGTAGAAAAATTCAGCCTGACCATCTTGTGTGAACTCCAATGCCCCTTCATCAATCAGGTCCTGGATCTTGTTCTTCAGAGCCCAACACTCATTTGTATCATGTCCTGGACAGGCAGAGTGGTAGGCACACCTTTTATTGGGATCATAGATAGGAGATGCTGTGTTGGGGTTCCGGGGATGAGCCCTTAATGTGATCATATTCAACTTCAACAGGCGTTGTAAAGCTTGAAACAGCGACATATTGAGCTGGGTGAATTGCCTCCTGGGCTTGTCTGGCTGAAGCTGGTGAGGTTGATGATGAATTTGTGACACTGGAGCCATTTGAGGAGCTCTCCCCTTACCTCCTTGTCTCAAAGATGGTTGAATGATGACTGGACTTTCAACCTTAGATGTTTGCCCCAGTTGGTTACCCCGAAGCAGTTGGTTGACGAGAACCCCGAGCTCATCTTGTCTTTGAGCTAAGCCTTGAATGATAGTCACCTGCCCCAGCATCTGGGCTTTCATTGCATCCACTTCAACTTGCAGATGTCTCAGCCGTTCGTCCTCAGCGCTGTTCCTGACCAAAGTCTCCATGAGAAGTGTCCTTAGCTCCTCCTGCCCCTTGGATAGATTCAGGAGGATTTCCCCGAACCGAGTCTCTTGAGCAAGAAGGTCCTGGTTATCTTGTTGGAAAGCCATTGCTGAAATAAACAGCGAGAAAGGTAAGTGACCTGCAACAAGGGCACCTGTAATGCGATGACATGCATGATATGCATGTAATGTTTTTAAGGACCTCGCGGGATAAACAAGGAAATTTGTTAGAATTTGGGTCCGGTAGCTTGACTGAAGGAACTTCATGTTGGAGAGAGAGTCCTTCTTCAAGGGTCAAAGGCTCACAATATCCAGTGGGTCATAGCCCCTGACAACCTTGGCTAGAGGAAAACAAATCCCCTTTGCCTCTTGCTAGGCATTTTGATTCATCATGACCTGCATCACAAGCCCTTGAGATCCTTGAAATGGGTTAGTCTTCATGCAGGATGCATGCAATGGTATGATGTTATGCTATGCATGGGGTAATGTAGGTAAACCCTGTTATGAGTCCCGATTAAGGACTGTAAACAAAACCTGCAAGAAACTTAGTAAACCCTGTTATGAGTCCCAATTAAGGACTATAAACAAAACCTGCAAGAAACTTAGTAAACCCTGTTATGAGTCCCAATTAAGGACTATAAACAAAACCTGCAAGAAACTTAGTGAACCCTGTTATGAGTCCCAATTAAGGACTATAAACAAAAACTGCAAGGAACTCAAGTGTCAGATAACAAGCATACAAGTAGTCAAGTTGGAAGGCACACAAGTCACACAAGAGAAACCCTTAGAGTTTAGGCCAGCATGGGGTCTAGGTATTACCCTCTTTCAGTTGGTGGGCTCAACCTGTCCTATTAGAAGTAATCGGGTTCTAAGGGTCCCAATATCACGGGATTGCTTTCATTGTTCATCGTTTCGATTTAGCCACTGAACTGGCGACCGAAATATTCCAGGAAAGCAACCCTCAATTGAGTGTAGTATCGAGTATCAACCAACCTCGGACTGCACCAAAGTCAGTTATCTCACTACCATAAAGAGGCCAAGATAGTTCAATTAAGGTTCCTAAGGTCAGTTGATGCTTCACGACACCACGCGGAGGCCCCGTACTCTCGTTGACTGAACTTAAGGGTTACCGGTACACACCAAAGTGCCACATCAATGTAGCAGACTGTTTCAACCATGTCGGTATACCCCGCACAGTTCCCTCACAGCTTTGTTGCTACTTTCTAAGAAGGTATCCCCCAGATCCGAGTTAGGATCTATAGAGTTCCCAAGACAGTCCCACAATAATAGAGCAAACAAGTCAAAACAATTGAAAACACAGTGATCTTAGTCCTAAGGTACACCTCACTTTAAAATAAGTCCCCAGTAGAGTCGCCAGTTCTGTGATCGGTGGATCTGGAACTGACTGTTTAACGCTGGTTCGCGAAATGTCGCGGAAGCAAGAGTCGCCACCGTCTTTTATTTTCTCCAAATGGAAAGGACAAAAGCACAGAAAAATTCCTTAAAGAGATTGCTCTCGGTTCGGGAGGTAGATTATAGAAAGGGAAGGTGTTAGCACCCTTTCTATCTATGGTTATCCATGGGCTCTTAGATACTTGCTCATTGTGTTTTCAAAATTGTTTGTTTGCTTTTCAACTGTGGGTTTTAAAAGTTTCTTTGAAAATTTCAGTTCGACTCTTGTATCGGTCCTCAAGAGTGTTTGAAAAGTTGCTTTCGAAAGCTTTTTGAAAAAGTGTCGGTGTGAAAAGTATTTTTGATTTGTTTTGAAATTAAAGCAAGTATCTAGAGTCGTCTACCTACCCTAAGGAATTCGTCTGTGTAAATGTCCTTTAAAGTAATGCCATCCCACCATTGAGAGGTAGGTAGCACCACTATTGGAGTTGTTCGGGTCAATTCGAAGGTTCGGGACATGGTGATCACCAGAGCAATGGGAAGATACCTTAGAAGCTACCCTCATGCCAGGTTCCCGGATCATGAGGACTTACTAAGACATCCTCTACTCGACGATCACCTTTCGAGGGGCAAGGCAACAGTGAGGCGTACCCTAGGGGTGGTGTGTGATTTGTGTGTCATGTTCATTTACATTTATCTTGTTCATGTCGGGGGTGATCTACGCGTTGCTTTTATTTTGACATTCATTCTTGCATGCAATTATTAGCAGTTAAAAAGTTGCGAGAAATATAAAGTTCCTAAACTATTACAAAGGCGCGGGTCCACATCGCCAAATTAAATCCAGGACCCGATTTGACATAAAATAAAGATGCGAGAAATATAAAATGTCCGAATTACATGGCTTTGGGAGAATTACATTAATAGTTAAAAGAAGGAATAAAAATGCAAAGAGAATTTAATCGAAAGCGAGGGTGTTGGACCCTTTTTAAAGAAGTTAAATTATATTAACAAATTAATTAAATTAAAATGAAAGGAAGATATTTTTTTGAGTTTTTGTATTTATGAATTTTTTTTAATGAGAACTAAATGAAATTAATTAATTAACCCTAATTCTAGTTATTTTTAATTTATTAAAAAAACATGTTAAAGTTAAACCTAAATTAACCTAATTAATTAATGGCAAGTTTTATTTACAAAAATAATATTAAATAATTAATTATGGTGAGAGAAAAAAGAAAAAGAATGAAAAAATACTTGAAACCCTAATTCTACCAATTTTTAGGTTTATTAAGAAAAATGTCAAAATTAATCCTAGAATTGAAAACCAAATTAATTAATGATTTTTATTTACAAAAATATTAATTAAATAAAATATATTTTGATTTTTGTCTTTTCTGATTTTTATATTATTTTATATTTTATGAAAATAAATTAATTGAAAGAATTATATTAAAACTAATTAAAATAAATAAAATAGAAAAATATGAAAAAAGAATGAAGAGCAAACCATGGGGGGTTATGTCCCCAAATTGGAGGTCAAGTTGTAGCAATTCTGGCCCAATAGCCCTTGGCCTGGTTGACTTTTCCTGGAAGCGTGCATGTGTGTTGACTGATGCCTATGATGTTCTTCATATCTGGACCTTTGGATTGGGATCATGGGGCGCGTGGCATGCTGGGACATTGGGCATATGATGAACCTTTGGCTTGAATCTGCACAGGATTATATTGAAACAAAAGACATGAATAAAGCGTGGGGACCTGGGAATCGAACCCAGGTCCCAGAGGTTACCACACTGATGCCTTGCCACTGGAGCTATTAACGCGTTTTGATTATATTATAGAAGACAAATAATATAATGCAAATCATGAGTTAGTGGCCAATTTTCGCATGAAATTTGAATACACCAACCATCGCCTTACACATCACCATCTTCTCCACTGGCTCTGCATTTTATCTAAAAAAACAAATTGAATAGCGGGGGTTTTAAACCCCCACTAAGTAACAAGTGCAAAAATAGTGATTAGCAACCCTTTGATCATAAATTAGGCGCGACCCCATCATTGAGTTCGTCTGAAGGTCCTGATTTTAATGGCCTGGGTCTTGCGTTCCAATTTTACCCTATGTCAGAATCCCCAATTCAAGGTCTCTGAAAACCTAGAATGCTTCAATGGTGGATCCTCCAATTTTGCACGAAAACTCAATTAAAGTATGCAGTTAGCTTTAGAATCAATCAATTAGTATGAATCCACAAAAAAAATGCAATGAGAATGCTTGAATATTGAAACACGAATATGAATAAAATGTGAAAAACTTTGAATTCTGTATACCAATTCTGGGCGTTAGAGTTGATGATTTTTATTCAAACACATTCCTTGAAGCCTCAGGAACGCAATGGAATGGTTATTTGCCTTTGAATCGCACTGGAATGTAGTTTTCAGTTCTTGAGTTTTTCACAAAAAATGCAAAAGTGATTCTTGAATTCTGGCGCAGCTCAGAGGTGTCTAGCACTAGGGTTTGCATCCTGCTTATGTATGGAATGATTAGGGTTGAGTTTTTGGTCCAAAGAATCCTTGCAATGATGGAATCAATATTTGATTTTCATGCATATATTTTTCAATCTTTTCCATGCATATTTGATACCAATCATGTCCAATCAACTTGATTCTTTCCCTATCTGATCATGCACGAAATCTTGAGGTTATTCCATGCATAAAAAGATTTAAAAAGTTTGCTTTGGTATTTTCCACATATTTATTTTAATTAAATGAATTATTAGCAATTAAAAATTCACATAAATAAATAAAAATGATGAATAACTTCCCTTTGGGCCAAATGGTCGTGCACATGCTTTGGATGATGAATCTTGGAAGAAAATGTGGCCCATTAGCAATTTTAAGACATTTGAAGCAAAGTTGACTTTTCAAAATACCCAAAACTTTCCCAACTTCCACAAGGCATATCTTGCTCAATATTTAAGCTTTGATCATGTTCTTGGACATTTTGGAAAGGTCTTGAGGTCCTATAACCAATGCCTTTGGTCCCATGTCATTTTGATTTACCAATCTCAAGTTATGGCCTTTGACTTAAAGTCCCTTTTTGTTGACTTTTGAAAATGACCTATAATGTTGAAATTGATAACTTTTTGTGAGAGCATTTCTTGGACTTGAAGTGTGAAGAGGAGTTGTAGCAAATGTCTTTCTCTTCAAAATGAGCTTTGGATGGAATTTTTCTGATAATCCATGTGGAAGTTATGCCTTGGTCAAGTTACAATTGACTTTTTCAACTGTCCAAATATGGAAACTTTTGCATCTTGAGACTTTTTGAGCCAAGCTTTGAGAATCATGATCAAGCATTGATCAAATGATGTTTGTGGCTTCAAAATGAGATGTTGACCAAAAATTTGAAGCTTTGAGTGTCAAATGACCATTTTGCCCCTACAGTTGACTGTAGTGCAATTAGGGTTTTTGACTGTGCAATTTTGTGCTGTAAGTCTTGAAACTTGGTATGAGGATGCTTGACCATGTTTGTAGGCGTGTGGGACTTGATTGGACCCTTGGAAACTTCATTTACTTTGCCAGAACCAAAACCCTAATTTTTGACTGTTAGGAGGCCCTTGAACTGTGCAACCCTTGGGGAATTTTGAAGCATGCTCTTTGCAAATTTTGAAGAATATGGGAGGGAAAATTTTGGGGTACAACACCAAGTAATTAGGACATCGATAATATTCAAAGGAAGAGCGTAGACTCTGAGATCTCTTTAGAACCTTATTCTGCAGGTGATAAACCCTTACTACATACCTTATGGGTGGCTACTTTGACTCCATGCCTGTGACGTTGTACTTTTGATCCTCTTACTTTCAGTCTGTGCAACGGACTATGCAGCGGTTATCCAAAATATGTGGAGCTGAGACTTCATACCATAGTGTACCATGACATCATATCATCGTGTATATATATCTCATATCTAGGGAAATCCAAAGACAAGTCTCGTTGATGTAGCTTTTCAAAAAAGGAAAATTTTAAAAGATAGACGAGTCTTTGGATTTCCTCAGAAATGAAGATAAAGCATTCATTCATACTATCATGCATTCATTTTTCACAACAAAAACTTATTGGGGTCCCTCTTCCGACCCGACATTAATAAACAACAAAGACGACTTCTCCACATCCTTACCGTATAAGAGGCAACTGACAAAGACTTATGGATCTTTTTAAAGAGAATCAGAATGCACTCCGCCGAGATATGGACACCATGGGCACTCACATGGATCAGCTTATGTAAACCCTTCATGCCGTGATCAAGGGTCAAGAAGAGTTACATCAAAGTGTTACCAACCTTACTACTGCTACTCCCTCCACTTCTGCTAATGGGAGGAATGACAATGTAAATGTTGAGACCCCTACTGGAGCTCCTAGAAATGATGTTGACGATCATCATGATGTTATTAATATTGATGAACCCCAAGTGAACCTTTCCGCCGGAGTTGCCGAAACTGCGAAAATGTACCATGCTCTCGAAGGGCGTCTCAAAGCCATGGAGGGTATCAAGGCTTCTGAATTCAATACTACTGCAATGTGTTTCGTGCCTGAGGTAGTTATTCCTCTCAAGTTCAAGGTTCCTGATTTTGACAAATACAAAGGCACTTCTTGCATAGAGACTCATATTCGTTCCTATTGTCGCAAGATGGCTGCCTATGCTGAAAACGAACCGTTACTCATGCACTTTTTCCAAGATAGTTTGACCGGGCACCATTGGACTGGTACGTGCAACTAGAAAGAACCCATGTCAGTACTTGGGGAGAACTTACTGACGCCTTTTTGAGACATTACCATACTTCCATGGCTCCTAGCCGTACTCAGCTTCAAGGAATGATACGGAAATATGAAGAGTCATTCAAAGAGTACGCTCAGAGGTGGTGTGAACTGGCTACGAGGGTCCAGCCTCCTCTCTTGGATCGGGAATTGACTTATTTATTCGTGGGCACCTTGCAAGACCCATATCTCCAACACATACTCGATAGTATTTTGATCTCCTTTTCGGACTTGGTTACCATTGGGGAATGTATTGAAGATGGCCTCAAGTCAGAAAAAATTTAAGGTACATATAGCTCTATCAATGGAAGTAACAAGAAACCTTGCTTAGACCTTCTCAAGAAGAATGAAGCAGGGACTAATGCTACTATCAACAAAGGAAAGGCCCTGGTCCATCATCAAGATCAAGCTCTACACCATCAAACATCGTTTGTTCATCCTAATGTTCCTCAAGCATGTGCTACAATCTCGACTCAACAACCTCGGGTGACTCAGCATCAGTCGATCCATCATCAACATCAGTACACACAGAGATAACTGTATGTTTAACGAGTACGATCTGGGCCTTTTCAGCTGAATCAACAATCCTAGGGGAAACGAGGACAAAAGAGGAAGAAAGTCATTGAAAGGAGGGTGGATCCCATTCCCATGTCTTATGCTCAGCTTCTTCTTCAATTACTTTCCAATCAGTTGGTTCAATTGTGTGAACTCGGTCCAACGCCGAATCCTCTCCCACAGGGGTATGATGTCAGTGCTCGTTGCAAATTCCATTCAGGGGCTCCAGGCCACACAATTGAGAATTGCAGGGCATTAAAAAACAATGTTCAAGACCTCCTGGATGCCAAAGTTATCACGTTCACTCCAAAGGGTCTGATATTGGATTGAATCCTCTCGCGGAGATAGGTGTCAAGACTACAAGAGCGTCTCCTCAACTGAGCCAAGCCTCAAGAAGTCTCCTGAGCATGGAAATTTCTAATTTCATTTGCATTATCATTTGTAACTTTTCTTGTTTTGTTCATTACCCATTGTATGAGAAACTGTTTGTCTTTTTGTATTAAATCACCATGAATTGATTGTGTTTGTCTTGAATTAATCTATTCGTATTCACTTATTTACGTCTTTGTTATTGTACTTGATTTTGATTCTTAACTCTTTTTAATTCAAAGAACAAAAAAAAACTCTTGAGGGAGGATGATGAAGACCGGACACTTAGATTCTCAAACGTTATGCTTTTGAATAAAACCTTGATGATGATGTACATGCATTGTTTCAAATCCCCAAACACCGGAGTTATAAGGAAGGTAGACCCTCGTCAACCCTTTCGAGCTTTGAAGTAGGAGTTTCTTTTACACATAAAACCCCTCAATTTTAACCCCGGGGCGGGTAGATTTCAGTTAATCCGATCGAGCATCCAGAACTCGTCAAGAGTGAGTTCCTAGGGATACAACAATGGTTATCCAACAAAGGGCTATGGGAAGTCAAAACGACAATGACCAGCCGTCGCCTACCAGCAGTGTGCATTGAAGAGAACGATATCCCCATGGATATCTTTTGCACAATCAGGAGGTCAGCAGATGACGATACCATAACAATTATACTTCATCTATCCAAGACTCAGGAAACCACAACCCTTTCCAAAAAATCGAAGATAACACAAAGATCAATGACTCGGGAAAAAAGAAAGAGACAGAAAGCCCCGCTAAGTCGAAACTTGAAAAGCAAGAGACTTAGGCAAAAGTCAGGGCATCCTGCTAGACTGCAACTTCAAAATCAAGAAATTATCCAAGCAAAAATTAGGGAAACGAAAGGACAAAGAAATCCTTAACAAAGAACAAGGTCGCGTGATAAGACATCGAGAAGTTAGTGATTGTCGGGTCCTAGAAACCCATATGGTTCCTCAATCATTTCAAACTCTCTTCTTAGGAGATGAGTGCTCGTATAGAGTTAACTGAATGTAGGAATGGAGAACATCATGGAGAATGGGTGGGCACTAAATAATTTTGAGCCTTAAATCTTTTTTCTAAAACCGTGAACCAGGCCATGTTACAACCCTCAAAAGTCCTAATTGAAGCATGGGTTAATTCGAAAGTAATACTGTAGCGAGAATACGGTAACCTGACTCCTCGAAGATGTGCTAAAATTTGAGTTGGTAATACACCACCTTTTTCATTAAAAAAACAAAAAAAAACTGATGCTTCGATGCCTTTTCAATAAAAGTTTTTCAAACTTCAAGACAAGCATAGAATTTGCATTAGAATCATCATTCTTAGACAAACATTCGTTTCACATAAATAAGTGCTTGAACATTAAGTAAGCTTCCGTGATGAGCATCAAATGAAAACCTGGTTATCTCGAAGGGCGAATTACCGCAGAAACTTGCCAAAAAAATAAAGAATGATCTTATTCTGGGGCATTCCCTCAAGCTTACAATTAGAGGCTATAACGTCGATAAATCTCTTCCAGCTTTTGCAAGTCAATCAGAGGCAATCATGTCAATAAATCTCTTTAAAACTTTGAACTGGGGAAATCAGGCTGAGTAACCTATTCAGAATTTGTGCAACCTGGGGCAGTTACATCGAGATTCGACAAATCTCTACGAGAATCCTTAATTAGAGGAAGATATTGGGGCATGCCACTTTATGTCGTATTATGACACGAATCTTCCATCCTTCCACTCGAAGAGATCCTTACAAACAAGGGCTTCCTCCTCCCCTCTTATGAAGTTGCTCAAGCAAATTCCTGTCAACCGTACAAATGCAATCAGGCTAAAAGCGTCATGATTCACTTTGGCTCAGTTGACATCCTCAGAATCATCATCATTCCTTGCAGATGTTTAAACACACAATTACCCAACGATGAAGTGAACTCGGGGCATCTAAAGATACCCATGTCCATTCCCCCATACCTAAGTAGTTTGCGGTGTGGGAAAAGTCAGACCGAGCCATTTCCTCCCTGAAAATAGAGAAAACATGGAGCATTTGATGAGATCCACGTCTCTACTCAGTCATTCACAGGGAGTCCAGCAGGTGAAGAAAGTCAGATCAAGCTAATTCTCCTCGGCAAGATTTAATCCCCAGTGAACTCGACAAGGCTAACTCTTTTCTCTCAGTTTTCAAGGACTAATCCATATTGGCTTCTCAAGACAATGAGCAACGAATCCCAATGAGCTTAGCGTTTGGCACTTTGCATATAATAATCATCACTGCATATTGCATTGCATCCTCAAATGCATAGCATATCCATGGATCCACATGCCACACTTCAAATGTATATGAAGCATGAGCCAGATTTGGTACCTTGCCCGAGAGCCCCAAATCAATCCCAAATCAACAAAACATCCCCACAAAAAATATCATCCTCATAATTCCCAGTTAACATATGTCATTACATTACCAACTAAAATAAACCATGGTGTCAGTACGTCGTGCTCCTCAACTCTCAATATTCTCGTTATCTTTTATAGGGCCGTAGGTCGCTCGTAGGTCTTACCCTCACGTTATCTTTGCTAGGGTCGTAGGTCGCTCGTAGGTATTACCCTCACGTTATCTTTGCTAGGGTCATAGGTCGCTCGTAGGTCTTACCCTCATGTTATCTTCGCTAGGGTCGTAGGTCGCTCTTAGGTCTTACCCTCATGTTATCTTCGCTAGGGTCGTAGGTCGCTCGTAGGTATTACCCTCACGTTATCTTTGCTAGGGTCATAGGTCGCTCGTAGGTCTTACCCTCATGTTATCTTTTATAGGGTCGTAGGACGCTCGTAGGTCTTACCCTCATGTTATCTTTTATAGGGTCGTAGGTCACTCGTAGGTATTACCCTCACATTATCTTTTCTAGGGTCATAGGTCGCTCGTAGGTCTTACCCTCACATTATCTTTGCTAGGGTCGTAGGTCGCTCGTAGGTCTTACCCTCATGTTATCTTTTCTAGGGCCATAGGTCGCTCGTAGGTCTTACCCTCATGTTATCTTTTATAAGGTCATAGGTCGCTCGTAGGTCTTGCCTTCGTGTTATCTTTTTCTAGGGTCGTAGGTCTTACCCTCACATTATCTTTTTTAGGTTCGTAGGTCGCCCGTAGCTCTTACCCTTACGTTATCTTTTCTAGGGTCATAGATCGCGCGTAGGTCTTACCCTCACGTTTTTTTCCTAGGGTCGTAGGTCGCTCGTAGGTCTTACCCTCGCATTATCTTTTCTAGGGTCGCAGGTCACTCGTAGGTCTTACCCTCATGTTATCTTTCTTGGGTCATAGATCATACACTGATCTTTACCCATTGTCTTTACCTTTCTTTTTGGGTCGTGAATCTCGCACGATAGATTCTCTGTTGTCATCAAATTCTACCTGTCATCTTTAATTTATTATGTTGTAAGTAATCCTACCTTCAGTCACCACGACATCGTCAACCATATCTTTTCAGCCACTTTACCACCCACTCCCTCGATAACCTTGCAGTGGCACCGTCACCCCAGTACGAGCTACCATTATTCAACCATGTTTATCCATCATGACCAGTCCACCAGAAGACCAATTTGTCTTTCCCCACCAGACACTCACACCAATAAATAACACTCACACCAATAAATAACACTCACGCTATCTCTCCAGGACATATTTCGGGTCCTGGTACTTAATCATCTTCCACCTTGAACTTTCAAAAGGATGACACCAATCTCACCTTCAGGTTTAAGACGATTAAATAGGGGCAGCTGTCGTACCCAAAATTTGCCCTACCTCTTTTCACTTTTGTTCGGCTTTGAACTTTGCATCCCATTTGCATCATTTTTACTAAGTCATTTGTATATCCCGCATCTCATGCAATCAAGCGCCTTGGATTATGGTATTAGGTTTGTGCCCTCTTTATGTCTAATTTTGTTTTGAAGTTCTCTTATCAGGTAAAAGGGAAATTCATCTGGTTCTCGGTTAGTGGATCGTGGGGTGGATTCTTGAGGTATCATGGATTTCTTTCTTATCAAGTTACAAGGTTGTTTCTCGCTCGGATCCGTCAGAGATGGGATTAGGGTTTATTTCCCTATTTGTTGGTCAAGATGCTAGGGGTTTGGATCCCTGATTTTTGTGAACTATTCCTTTCATTTGCCTCAAGGATAACTCGAAGTCAAGTACATTTGGTTAGCGGTTTCATGTCTAATATCTCCTTGCACTTCATGTTTTATTTTTAAGATCTATAAGTCACTGAGCCAGGAGTTTGAAGTTTAAATTGATGAACATGGAATCCGGGTGTAAGAAATAAGTTTAGAGGTTCATGACGATCAAGGCGTGTTTTTGTTGCTTAAGTTACATGTTACTTGTGGTTTGGATATCAGAGTTAAAGTTCTTGTTGAGAAGGAAAGTTTGGTTTAGGTGTGATATGAAGATTGGGGATTGAAAGATAAGGTGTAAGGTTCTTGGGATACAAGTTACAACAATTATTTGTGATTTCTTGAAATTCAAGTTACAAAGGAAAGATGTGCATTCAAATCATTCAAATAAGAATTTCAAAGTTCAAACAAGATTCAAGAGTTGTCTAATTTTTGTACAACAAATTCATCATTCATACGATTTAAAGAAATATCATTCAAATTCCTTTTTTTGTGGACAATTAACAAAATAGATTACAATGTGAAATACGAACTACAATTGTTTTGTTTACAAAGAAAGAAATAGTGTTTGTTTCTTCAAGTCTTCTTTGCTTCATATTCAAGCAACTCATCCACTCCTTTCTAGCCATGGTCTTCTCTTTGTCTTTTAACCTTGCCTCGCTTGCCATCCACTCCTCGTGTTCATGAAACAAGAAAAGGAAAAAATTAGCAAACAATCAACATGTGAAAAAAATCCAAGCAAGGATTATTTGTTAAACAAGAAAGCTAATCATTAGGATTTGCATTTAGAATCAGAACTAAAAGGTTTGGTTTTTAATCATGGGCTATCTCCTACTTTTGCAAATCACAAAAAGTTTGACCTTTTTGGTTCACAAAAGGGAACAGAAATTCGCAAATGTTTTCCAACTGCAACCACAAACAAAATTGTCCAACAGTAACAAAAACTAGCAAACTGCCAAATGCAGCAAAACAAACAAAACAGCAGCAACACAACACTAAGGCAGACTGCTAAAGAAGCCAACAACAACCTAAATAATAGCAAACAGCAAGGCAGCAACAAGCCAAACAAATACAACACAAACAAAGCAAAACAACAGCCTAAACAAAAGCAAAAATAACAGCAACAAAGTATCCAACAATAGCAAGACTGGAAAATAGAAGTAAGGCCAAAACCAAAAACAATAGCAATAATTCATAAAAAAAATGCAAGCTAGCATTGATTCATAGCCCTTATGTCATCATGTTCCTAAATGACAAATCCTTTATAAATTGTCAAAAAGCAAAATGGCTTTCATCATAGAGAGACAAAAAGGAAAAGAATAGGGTTTAGGAAAATGTCACCTAACCAAAACAGTCCAAATTTGCTTCAAACCAAATAGAACATGCCAAAACCTGTACCTCATATGTGCCACACCTGCTCCAAACAGCCTAAAAATGATGTTAAAATAGGCAAACAGAACCTGTACTCAAAAAGCACAAAGTCAACATACTAACAATGTTCAAATTCACAAAACTCCCTCCATTTTCCACCCTTATATCATGATAAGAAGAATCATTGTCTCATTGAAAAAGGGACGTTTTTTTTAGAAGGTGAGAGAACAAGCGAGCATAAAAACACACAACAAATCAAGAGATTTTTTCATACAACCAAGAAAACAAAAGTGAGATAACACAACCAGCAAACCACAAATTTCTTAAAACTATCACAACAATCTCAATTTGTATCAACCTGCAACTCCCTTTCAAACCTACTATCATCTTCTTCATCATCAAACCACGTACTAGTGCACAATCTCACTACTTACCACCTGCAACAAAATACCCACAACAACAAACAGTAAGAATCCCAATGAGAAACAACATAGCAACATACAACAAGCAAATGGAATTGATTTTCAGAGAGTAAAAATAGTGTCGCAATTGCACCTAAGAATTTGAAGGCCCGTCGAAGGAGCTGCGACCCGGTAAATTCACTTTCCGTTTATTCGAATCTTGTTTCGCGTTGTTCTTTATGCTTTACATTTGTGGCTGTTGAATCCCACTACTGTGAATTAACTTAGATAAAAATAAAAAACACAAAAACAAATTTGATTGAGGAAGTCAGGAATGACTTTTAACAGCATCCCTTAGTTCCTTTCATCTGCTACTGTACCCACTCATATGTTGTTTCCACCATGACAAACCTAGTTGCTCAATTCCCGGTCGCATTGGCCCATCTAACCTCTCTCTGATCCGACCTATTTTCATGAAAATAGAATAAATTCAAAATATAAAGGAAAGGCACAGAGGCGTAAGCGAATCAAAATTAAACGAAAATTTTCATACTTGTTACGTCTAACCATCAAACAAGTTTAGCAACCCCAACTCCACGATTACCCAAAATTTTCGTTTTACCTCAACCACCTTCTTCCACCATCAACAACAGTACCAGAAACAGTGTCCAAACCAAACCCTAATCTTTGGATCTCACCTTAAACCAAGGGTTTGAAGACAAATCGCACGCGCTGCGACCCCCTTACTGAATCAACAAGGTAATTGAAGTGGATATTACTGTGGTAGAGATGCCGCAAAAGGTGGGAGGATAAATTACAGTTTGTTAGAAGAAGTTTGTGTGAGTGAGGAGATAAAGATTGAAAGTGCTGAGAGATGGTGATGAATCGTGAGAGTTGATGGATCGGGAGAGGTCGATCCATTTGAGATATCTGGAAGAAATTCGTTGTTGTTTTTTTATGGTGAGTGAAGAAGAATGAGTGGAAGAGGAAAAACGTGAACGGATGAGAGAGAGGTTTTTACTTATTCATCGTTTTTTCCTTGTTTTACTGGGAAACAAGTCCCAATGGTAATAATAATTTGGTTTCCTTTTTCCCACAGTAAACCCGCTGCGCTCCTTTGGATCTAGGGCTTTCCAAACCTTTCTGTGATACGGTGGGAGAACTGACTTGAGGTTTGCGTTTGTATTCGCAAATGTTGCGGTTAGCAAGAGTCGCCACCGACTTTTTATTTTATCCTAAGGAAAGGTTAAAAAGCACAGCAAAAACCTTTTGAGATGTTTTCTTGGGTTCGGGGAGTAGATTATAGAAAGGGAAGGTATTAGCACCCTTTCTATCCATGGTTATCCATGGGCTCTTAGTTACTTGCTTAGATCACTTGCCTTTTGTTTTCAATTGTTTTAAATGGTGCTTGAGTGTGTGGGTTTTGAAAATGTTTTTGAAAAGAGGCCAATGTGGTGGCAACCTTTGTAATGATCCATGTGGGGATGTATACAAAGATGTATGTCTTTTGAAAAAGGTTTTCATTTGTTTTTAAAAGTTTTGTTTTGAAAGTGTTGTGATGTGTGATTTTGAAATTAGGCAAGTGTTTTGTTTTGCAAGTTGATTCAAGTAACTAAGAGGTTATCTACTCCTAAATTTCTCAAAAGATTATTGCTATACTTTAACCCTTTTAACAAGTTTGCACCACCATTGTATTTGGTGGGCAACCTTGTGTTAGGATGTGAAAGGGACAGGCGCGGGTCATCGTTTTAGACCATAATTGCAACGACGTTAAATGTCTTTGAGCAATCTCTCTAAGGGACTTGATCATTTGTTTTTGTTTGTTTTTGAAAAGTTTTATCGAGGGACTATGATCATTCAAAATTATTTGCTTTGCCCAAAGAAGTTTAACATGCAACATGGCCCATTTATTTGAAGGCAACAAGTGGAATACCCTATGGGGTGCAAGTGTGATTTGTGTGTCCATTTTCATGCTTGTTTATCTTGTATTAGGTCAAACTATTTTTTATCGTTTTTCGCATACAAACCCTAATTCTAACATGTTATCATTAGAAAGCGATAAAGTGCGAAATTAAAATTACTAAGCTATTACAAAACCAAATATGGGAAGGGGGGTACAAATGTTCAAATGGGGATATTGACAAGAATTTAAATCTAAATTATTACATCAATTGAATATTTGCAATTTAAATAATACATAATTAAATGTAAATTAAAAAAATATGTGAAATGCAAAAAAGAAAGTTTTTATGTGTATGAGAAAAATATTATTTATGTAAAAGGAAAAAGAAAATAAAAATGTATTATTTTTGAGTATTTTGAACTTAGGGTAAAAACCCTAATTTTAAAGAAAAAAAGTATTATTTTCTAATTGAATACAACTATTTATTTATTATTTAAAAAATAAAATAAAATGAAGTGTATTGTGAAAAAAGGTATTTTTGTATCAAATATTAAATAAAATGAAAAATCAAGTATTTTTATATTTTTGTCTTAAATATATTAATGATCACATATATATATATATATATATATATATATATATATATATATATATATATATATATATTTATATTAAACCCTAAATATGTATTATACAAAAAATAAATATTTATTTAATATTTTAATAAAATAAATAAAAGAGTATTTTTTTATGTGAAATATTTTCAGAAAGTAAATGAAAATAAAAATGTATTTACACCATTTTTCTATTTTATTTTAATAATGGTATATATATATATATTTATGTACAAACAAAGAAAATAAACAAATAAATATGCAATAAATGCAAAAAATGATGAAAAAAATATTTTTAATTTTTTAATGTCATGAGAAAAAATAAACAAAGTCAACCAAAAAAGAAAAAGTCAAAAATGTTAAGAAATGAACAAATGGGCTCAGGGGGGTGTAAACATGAAAATGGGGTGTGAAAAGAAAATAAATCCAGGCCCAGCCCAGACCACTTCTTCTTCAACCTCTGTACAACCTTCTTCAAGCTAAAACACGCGTTTTTTATCTCTGGATTCCTGGACTTTCAAGCAAAACTCATAACATGAAAAGTGTAGAGCATTAAGAGACGGTTTCAACCATATAAAGAACATGACCTATCTCTCTAAGATGAGGGAGAATTTCTCTCCCCCTCTTTTCTGACCTAACTTTTCATCAATGTTCAGACATGAAATTCTCTAAGCACACGAAATATAAATGAAATCTAAACATATGAGCATGTTCAGGGCTATGATTGTGACATGTTTTCTTCAAAAATCTAAAGCTAACAATGCCTAACAAGGGAGATAGAACTCCATGAATGTACCTGTTCAGTTGGAATCGAGCTTGGCAATGGAGGATGTTTCAGAGTGAAATGATGACTTGTACAGCTTCCTTGAAGTGTAAGGAAGCTTTTCCAATTCCTACTTTGCCTTGAAACTCCCTGGATCGAGCTAATGAACTCCAACTGCAAAACAGAAAATTAAAAATGGTGAAGTGGCTTGGAGGTGTTACAGGTCTGATTTTAGGACATGGATAGCTTGTATATATTGTAGGGAAGGTAGAGGAACAGGTTTGGACAAGAATGCTCGAAGGGATTGAGAGATAGCCCTCAATCTGCAGGGCTTGCTCTGTTTGAGCAGTTTTGTGGTGTTTCTGAGATGGAGAGTGCTTGAGAGGCAAATGGCTCGTGCAAAAGCTTGGATATGTTATGTGGAATATGTTTGATAACTTTTTTCTTCTGTTCCTAAGCTGAGATGAGAGATAGCATAAGTTATGGATGTTTCTTCACACTTAAGCTACAAAATGCCACTTTGCTTTCTAGGTCAGTACAGGCCCTCCCACTATGCTTCTATCCCTTGCCTTGATCAGTGCAATTTGCTCACAAACTTGTGCCAAGAAGATCTTGCTTGTACCACTTGGATTGCAAACTTGACATAAAGTTCTTCTTTTCAAGAATGGAAATAATGCTTTTTCTAGTTTAGGCTTAATTCCTTGTGTAATGACCAAAGGCTTAAAATAACAACTTGATTCAATGGTTTTGCATTAAATTAAGGAGTGTAATTTGGTTTTAGGACCTGTAAAGTAGCACAAACTATGTTGAGTTTCAATTTGCCAAGTTTATGAACATGCTTTGATGAAGAACAAAAGTGAATTTTTGCTAACTTGTGAAATTCGAATCTCTCAAGTTATGAGGTTGTTTGATGAGTTCTTGGACATTTTGGAAAGCTTGGAATGTGTACTACAATCCATCTTTGAAATGCAAATCAAAATTCCAAGTGGAAGGGTATGAAAAGTGGCCTTGAAGTGGGGTAGAAAACCTTGTCAAAATAGGTTAAATTTCACTAAGTTAAAAGATGGTTTAGTGCCCTTATTCAAAAAAATATAACTTGAGATACAAGCTTCAAATGAGAAAACTTTGTGAATCAAAGTTGTAGATTATGCAACAAGCTACAACTTTCATGTTTTGACTTTTGTTTGAATCCAAATGGATCATGGTGAAAAGATGGGGCAAAGTTGGGAAAAAATTAGGGTTTTTCATAACTTAGAAAAATTCTAAGTTATGAAAAATTCCATTTTCAAACCCTAATTTGCATTTTGTGATTTCTTGGTGAACAAGTTTCATGATTTGGCATGTTTTGATGAAAAATGAATCTTGACTCTTGATTTTGACCAAAAAGTCAAAGTTTGACTTTTCAGTATACAGTCAAAATTGATCAATTGACTGGGAAATTCAACTGTCAATCTTGTGTATTTGGGATCTTTTGAGCTTGATGAACATGTCAAGATAATTCCATGGGGTCCTTGAGGCCATATGTGAGCTTGGTTTGCCATTGGCTAGGTCAAACAGTCAAAAATTGCCTTTGTGCAGTCAAAACCCTAAAAATGACCATTTTGCCCTTTTGATGATCTGATCAAATTTCTTGGGGAATTGTGATCCAAACTTGATCAAATGGTTCATATGAGTTCATAATGTTGATGTGGATCAAATTTCATGAGGTTTGACTGTCAATTGGCCACAGTTGACTTTTTCCCCAATACAGCTGATTTCTAGGTCAACTGTCCAATTGACTGGGCAAAACTTGGAATCAAGACTTGAAACTTGGTATAGGTAAACTTGGGAGTCCAACATGAAGCATGAAAGTCATCTTAGGCATTTTAGGTCAAAACATCCTTAGGCAAACACAAACCCTAATTTGAGTCCACAGTGCAAGGAGAAGTCTTGAGCAGAGGAAACCCTAACTGGATCTTGATCTTCAAAGGTCTTGTAATGAGCAAATGTTGAGGAAATGGGAGGGCAAATTTTGGGGTACAACACTTTCCTTATCTCTTCTTGAAACGGATCAGTCCATTAGGCTTGTTGGCCCAATACAATTTTCCACATTCCCCTTTATACATTCAATTAAGCATAATTATACCGAATAAAAAACATAGCTCAGTTGGCAAGACAGTGGTTACAACAATCAGGATACCCGAGTTCAACTCCTTGCTAGGCCTTTTTCTGTTTTTTTTGTTTCTCTTAGTTTATTTTAAAATCACAAATATATTTAGACTTAATTTTAATTTTATTTTAATATTTTTCTTTACATATTAGAATACTCTTAGTAAACAGTTTTTTTTACTTACTCTTAAATTCTTTATTTATTTAACTTGATAAAAACCATACAAGTTACATAGAATTTAAATTTTCTTTATTCGTTTGCCTGTCCAAATCTTGATACCATACTCCCTTAGGATGCTAGTTTCCTCTTCTCTAAGATGCGAACTAATCAGATCTTAGGATGAAACCCATGCATAACAAACAATTAGAATATTTCTTAGTCTCCCTCTTAACCCTTTTTCTTTTGTAATTAAAACTTATCATTCACAAATCAAAAATCCAAAAACATTTAATCACCACTTGAATTTATTTTAAAACTCGCAAAAACACTCAACCGATCAAAATCCCCAAAGGGCAAGTTATCTCCGTTCTACCGCGATACAAGCCGTGCCTATTTCTAGAATGTGTGCGTTAACGTCGCCCACTAAAAAACACAAACAAACCAACCATTTTCTAGAGGAACTACGGTGTTCTGATTCCTTCATTGGATACGTAGGCAAAGGGTCGCGAAACCCTCACGAACGCAATAATAAAAAACGATTCATTTCCCTCTTAAGCAAGTATAGTTGTAGATAAACATACTATTTAAGACAAACAAACAAGATGGATCCCGTTAAGTATAATGGGTGTGAGGGGTGCTAATACCTTCCCCTCGCATAACCGACTCCCTTACCCTTTCCCTTGGTCGCAAGACCATCTTATCCATCCTCTTGTGGTTTTCTCGATATTTCCCCTTCCTTCGGGATAAATAAAGTTCGGTGACGGCTCTATGTTTTCTGTCGGTAGCTTCAGAAGTTCACATCCTTAAGGTCATTGTGGAAAATAAATGGGCTCAAGGAGATACAAATTGACCAAGTTATGATCTTTTGAAGTCACATAAGGGAATTTGATGGCCTATATAGAGGACTTGTAATCTTTCTTCATCATTAGGCATCTTCCACACAAAATTTCCTTGAAACTCTTGAAGTGATTAGTTGATAAACCTTTAAAGAGAAGCATGTTCTTGGAATAACTCAAAAATCTCAAAAGATGAACAAGATATAGCCCTTAGAAGTACAAAATCCTAGCTCCTAAAGTCCCAACATGACTTGGGAACTCTTTTCAATTTTGACAAACTTTCTTGCACAATAACTTTTTCCATGTGAATAGAGGTTGTTGAGGATGATAATAAGAAACCATAGCACCAAAACCACTTCCAAACGTTAAGAAATGAGAGAATTATGCACTTGTGATCAAGAAATCAAGAACTTGTCCAATTAGGTCAAACTTCTTCAATCAACCCTTGCATCTTTTAGCTTTCTTTGACAAATTGAGATTTGATAAACCATAGTAGACCTTGTCATGATATTAATTTAAAGTATCTTCAATAATTAAGCTTGAATATCAATAAAGCTTTGTTGAAGAAGGCATGGAAATAAACTCATGAACCTATGAATTCACCTGCTGAAATGTGTTGTGCCCTCACTTATAGCATCGTCATTTAGAACAAACATTCATAGTATTTTTTAGTTAAAAGTTAATCAATACAAAACATATATGATCACAATATACAAATCAAGGTGCTTGGTAATTCTTCATGAGCAAACCTAGAGGTAGGGAGAAGAGCCAAACCCTAGTGTGATCTTGTTGTGATTGAGTTGATATTAGATGATAGAGGAATCTTAGGGGCAAAAATTGAGGTACAACAGCGAGGAAGGGAAAATCATTCGTAATCCTAAGGTTAAGGCATAATAGATTTGCATTTGGGTTGGATGTGGATTAAGTGAAATTTGAGTTGTAACATAATGCGATTTAGTTTGGTTTGATTTAGTTGATAAAATACAAACCGCAAACCGAACTGAATCACGGGGTTTTGTTAAAAAATGACTCAAACAAATCTAAATCAAATACGATTTTTTTGCAATTTCAATTTGATTTGGTTTAGATTTTCTATTGGACTAGTTCAGTTTTGAAACCCCCAACTTCTATGATTGCATATTTTATTGTATCCATGAAAACTATACATTAAATAGTGTGGTGGCAAATGGTAATGTGAGCTTAATAGTACGTATTTCCTTAAATTAATTCTTGAGGAGAAATTTGATGGCTTTAACTTAACAATTCTTGATGAGCTTTTAAAAGAATATCAAATATTTGGTGAACTTTATTAAATATCAATAGTATATTCTTTTCTAATTAGGAGGTTTAAAAGTTTGGACATGTATAAGGTGGACTATGTTTTGATTCAATAAGATTAACACTTCCATAATTTCTATCATTCAAATTATCATCTATAGTTTCCTCTTGATCCATTAAAGATGGATATGGAACCTTATCCCTTTTAAGGATAACATTCTAGTTTATTTAACTTTTCCTAACATCCAAGTAAGAAATATAGCTCCATTGTTTTCTAACCATTTTCTTTTGAACTGCATAATTCAAACATTTAACAACTATTTGAACAAGTTTGTACTCAAGGATCATAGTCACACATCAAAACATTCATTAGAACAAATCTACATATATGATCATCAATTGATTCATTTATATTCCTTCTATCTTTTGCTAGTTTTGTGACATTAACTTTGGTTTGACCTTTATGTTAAGGAAATAATACATGAAATATGACTTTTTTTGCATAACCTACATCAAAAGTGTTTATGTTTAAGACCTTTTATTCAACATTTTTTACATAATCCCCTCCAACCTTTTGTCTAACTTGATGAGATTGTATAGTTAAAACTACCTTAGTTAACTATAATTTTCTGTTTTAAATTTCAAAGAAAGTTACTTGAATATAAATTATTTATTCTATAAATCTTAACTCATATCGATACTTTTCAAACTAGTTAACACATATACAAAATAGTAGCATATACGATTTGAAAACACAAAATTGGTCTCTCCTTGTATTGGTTGGTTTGAGTTCAATCTCATTAACTCACGCTCTTTTGTTTTATAATGATAAAAAGAAGAAAAAAGTAAAATAATTGATGTAATAAAATAAAATCTTTAAAAAACATTGCTAATTTTTTTTTTTTAAACCATGGTTCATTTATACTTGGATCTTGTCTCCTTCATTCTCGATTAATTAATGAGGCCCTATCGTTTTTCGTGGACGTAAAGGCACCAAAATGTAGCCCATAATTTTCCACTAGATATTACTCCTATCTAGTCAATTACTTCAAATATAGGCCAAAACTATATATATTCACTTAATCTGCCTAACCTATCTCAATAGTCAGCCATCCACGTTCTTGCTTCTTTTTGAGATTTGCATTATGAACATTTAAGTGTGTATGTCAAACTTTAAGCTATTTTAGCGATTAAGGATCTTCATATTCTATAAAGTCAAAAGGAGAAGTAAATTTCAAAATTTGATTTTTGGTTGAAGATTCTGTTAGGATAAATCATAGAGAGCATTCTTTATTTGAGACACTTTTTTTTTATAAGAGACACGTTATATATTCACATAAAATTTTAAGATGATAAGTGTATGTATTCTCTCATTTATAAAGTGTTTATTCTTCTATTTTCTAACCAATGTGTGATTTCTTTCTCACATTTGATTCTCAACACTCCCTCTTAAGTGTGAGTCTACAATGCTCTTCATCATGTGAAAGTTCTCTCTTCCACGTACACTTGTACCATTGTTGACACTCTTCAACATATCATCTTCTACCCACGACCTGCGGGAAGTATTTCGATACAAGTAAGCTGATCCCTTCACTCGAAACAAATGTTCATGATACCACTCTTGGGACAATTTAAGGGGTCAATGAAAAAGAGATCGACTTAGTATCGAAATGCTCATGAAGTGATGTCCTATTGCAAGGTGCCAACGACGGTACAAGTGTCTTGAGGGAGAGCAAGAGACTGTTAGAATAATAATACAAATAATGTGAATAAGTGAGGAAATAGTCTCACATTGAATAGGAATGCGGAGACTTGAATATATATATATATATATATATATATATATATATATATATATATATATATATATATATATATATATATATATATATATATATATATATATATATATATATATATATATATATATATATATATATATATATATATATATATATATGGGAGAACTCACTCACCTATAACCTTAAGGTTTTACGTGAATAAATGGTATGTCTCTCACAAATATGCATAACCTTAAGGTTTTACGTGAATAAATGGTATGTCTCTCACAAATATGCATAATCATATACTATGTATCAATGTTCCATAGTGAACTTCCCCAACACCTACAAGAAATCCTTTCCTATTTCCTTTGCTACTCCAGCTCTTGACATTAATTTTTTAGGCACTATTAGTTGACTTTGAGTGTACATAAATTAATTGGAGATTTTAAATTTAATGTTAATTTTAAAAAAATGATTAAATATGTTTTTGATCATTATAAATTATCAAATTTTATTTTTGTCCCTATGTAAAAATTGAAATATTTTAGTCTTTAGAAAATTTTTACGCACACAATTTTAGTCACGGTTGTTAAATCGCTATGTATTTTTGAATGATTATTTTGCAAACATGTTTACAACTGTTCTGGACTGACCCGACAGCTTGGTTGGGCCCAGTCCCAAAGATCTACAGGTCGGGCCCACCCGACCATAATCCGGATCGCCTGCATGACTATCCTTTGTTGGGCAATAACAACCATTTGCCCTTCCGAACCCCCACTGACCCATGACGATCGACGAGCATCCTCTCTTCCTTCCGGACACCAACGTCGTGCAGATCACCGGGAACCGGTCGGAGTGATGCCCGTAACTAGTCCCCTCCTCAGAACCAATGGCTAGTTACTGACACATCTGCGCGATCTGACCAAGTCCTGACAGTTACCTGATTTTCTGGACCCACATATCTAGGCGGGAAATCAGGAACCAATGGTCACGCGCCAGGGACATTATATAAACCCTCACACCTGTGAGGGCTAAGTATCCAATATTCACTACCCACGACCTGATATTTCTGCTTGTACCTCCTCGTTCCCACTCTTACTTGATCGTTGGAGTGTCTTGCAAGTACAACCCCCTTTCCTCCTCAACATACAACCCGTCTGAAGATCATCCTCCGACCACTCTCCAGGTTCTGATCAACCGGCAAGATCAGTGGCGCCGTATGTGGGAATTTGCTATCCCCATCTTTCTTCCCTCGGAACCTAAGATCAAAGCAACTTTTCTTTCAAGATTCATCTCTCTGATCATGGCCGACCATGATGATCTTCACATGCCCGGAAAGACCATTCTTTCCCTCTCTCGCAAGACTGATGGAAGCCAGGAACACCCTCACCTCGAGGACAACCTGGGCTTTCGTGGCAGATAAACCGCGTCCCCTGATTCCACTGATGCCCGACGCGGTGACGACCAACTCTTGGACAAGGGACATTCCAAGAACCCTATTGAGGAACTGCCAGAAATCATGCAACCAGTTTCTATCCCTCTCAACACCGACCGACCATGGCAGCACTGCTCGCTACTATAAATTAGACCAACGCCCTCATCCTTCAATATAATTAAAGGATATGGGCCTGGGAAAACAGACGCTCAAGATCTCCTCCTCGGAGAGCCCGAAGACGAAACTCCCCCAATACATCACCACTCAGGCGTGGTCCACCGCCCAGAAAGGAGAGGCGCGACATTTCTTTCTTCAAGAAACGCAATCGCACACCTCCCCCCGGAGATCAAGACTTCCCTTCATTCAAGAAGATGAAGGACAACAGGAAAATCGACCGAGCTCGACTGCCCTCTTCTGAGTTGAAGCAGAAACGTAGGAGTCCCTCCCTCCGATGAGACCTTGACGACCGACGGGGGAGAAACTATCACTCTACTTCTCCATCTCCCATTAGTAGTGAGGATGACGAGCCCCATGGCCCGCTATCGAGAGAGATCACTGAAGCTCCACTCCCTGTCGGCCTGGAGAAGCCGCCCACTCTAGGGACCTACGACGGCACAACAGACCATGATGAGCATATCGAGAACATCGATGCCATCCTCAACTACAAAGGGGCCAGGGGAGCCATCAAATGCAGACTCTTCCCGACCACTCTCAGGAAGGGGGCGATGACATGGTACAAAAGTTTTCCCGACGAATCCATCACCTAGTTGAAACAACTCGGGAGAATATTTTCAAGGAATTTCAATGCCTCTCGACAACATCCTAAATTAGAAGCTTCGCTCGAAGAAATCATTCGAGGCAGGGACGAGTCTCTGCGTGCATATATTGAACGCTTTAACAAAGAATCGGTCCAGGTCCCGACAATGGATAATATGAAGAAATATAATCTCGAGCGCGGGCTCCGTCCCCGTAGCGACTTTGCCAATGATGTTGGGAATAAAAACATCAGCCACGCTCGACTCCCTTCTCCTAAAGGACCAAGAATACATACAGTACAAGGAGAAGGAAGCGTCCAACATCGCCCGGGAATCTAGGCACAAAGAGATTTCCAAACCCTCAAAGAATGATGAGCTCTCGACATCCCATCGGGGGGAGAAGAAATGGGAAGACAGGCCCCCCGTGATCCTAAAGACTACAAGGGGCCGGCCGGTCGTTTCAACGACTACACCCGCTAACAACCTCAAGGGAGCGTATCTTTCTGAATGCACTAATTCTGAATTCAAGCAAGCCGGGGTGCGCTTCCCCCGACAAACACCGTCAAAGCCAGGAACTGACAAGAGCAAGTACTGCAGGTTCCATAAGAGTCACGACCATAACACAGACGATTGCATTCATCTCAAGGATGCAATTGAAATACTGATCAGAGATGGGAACCTCAAGCAGTATAACAAAAAGGATACCGCCTGTGACGAAGCACCTGAGACCAAGATTATCGAAGATGGGAAGAAATCCCCCAACCTCGACACCATTTCGGTCGCCTTGAGCATCTCGCGTCCGAAAGACTTATAATTTCCGGACATGGAGAACGTCCCCCTGTACTTCTCCACCCATAGTCCATGGGAATCCTTCCCCGCAGCCATGGTCATTTCTAGAAGAGGGTTCAACTGGCACACAGTTGGATCGGTGAAGAGAAGGTTTGACTAACTCATCGAGGCCAACTCTGTGATAGAAGTAATGCTCGACAAATTCCGAGGAGGATCCCACCCCCTCACATTCTATAAAGAAGTTACCGGGAGGAGCCCCGAATTCGAGCATCCCACTACTCGTGAGAGCTAAGATGGCTAACTTTGATGTGCGTCGCATTTTGGTCGACAAGGGTAGTTCGGTGGACATCATGTAAGCCCAATTGTTCAACACTTTACAACTGAACGAGAGCCACCTAACCCCCTACGTGGGTTCTGATCTTCAAGGTTTCAATGGGGTCAACACGAAGCCATGGGGATACGTAGAGTTGATCGTCACTTTTGGGAGGGGGATAACGGCCAGAGCCATCAAGACCCAATTCTTGGTGGTAGACTTCCCATCTCTGTACCAATACATCTTCGGGAGACCCACTCTCTCTGAGCTCATCGTGGTTCCCTCCACCGTTCATCTCAAGATGAAATACTACACCGTCAATGGCTTGATTTCCACTCTTCACGGGGACATCCAAGAAGCCAGGAGGTGCTTCGAAGCTTTTGCGAAGGGCCTCGGCTCCATCAACACCCAACCTCGGACGACCACTGGAGCCACACTGCCCCTAACTCCAAAGAATCCAGGCCACTGCCGAGAGTTGACACCATTAACCTCGACAATCGCTTCTCCATGGAGAGGGAAGGAGCCGATGGTCGAGGACAAAGAATCAACCTCCTCCGGTGGTCACAATGAACTCTTAAGTCACGCACGGCCCATCCTGGACGGTGACTTCGAGCTAGTTCCTCTCGGAGAAGATCCCACCAGGGGAGTGAAGATCGGAGCGGACCTCCCCAACTTGGCGAAGAGGCAACTCAAAGCTTGCCTAATGGAAAATGCTGATTTGTTCGCCTGGAGTGCGGCCGAGATGCTCGGTTTAGACCCCGAGGTCGCATGCCATCACCTGACCATTGATCCTACCATTAAGTCGGTCGCGTAGCGTAGAAGGAAGTAGTCGAATGAGAAAGCAAAGGATGCGAATTAGATGTAAAAGACCTCCTAGAGGAACACTTTATTTCTAAAGCCTAGTACATAACCTAGATCTCTAATGTAATCCTCGTTAAAAAATATAATGGAAAATGGCGTATGTGCATTGACTATACTGATCTAAATCGGGCTTTCCTAAAAGATGCATATCCCCTCCCCAATATTGACAAACTGGTCGACAACTCGACCGGTTTCAATCTACTATCATTCATAGATGCATACTCTGGTTACAACAAGACCCCCATGGAAAAATCGGACAAAAAATATACCTCTTTCATGACCGAGTCGGGCAACTATTACTACAATGTAATGCCCTTCGTCCTAAAAAACGTGGGCGCTACTTACCAGCTCATGATGAACAAAGTCTTTCACGATGAGATAGGCGACATGCTCGAAGTATATATGGATGACATGATCATCAAGTCCACCGAAGAGCTCGACCATGCCGCCCATCTGAAAAAGGTGTTCGAGCAAGCTCGAAAATGTCGGATGCGATTTAATCCAGAAAAATGCACCTTCGGCGTACGGACAGGAAAGTTCCTCGGATTCTATCTAACGGAACGAGGCATCGAGGCAAACCCCGAAAAATGTAGGCATTCTATGAATTTCCGACGCCCACCTTGAAAAAATCCATCTAAATCTTGAACGGAATGCTCACTTCACTCTCCTGATTCGTGGCGAAATCCGCCCAACACGCACTTCCCTTGTTCAAGCTACTGCACTAGGAAGCCACCTTCGAATGGACGCCCGAGTGCGAACAAGCCCTCGTTCATTTGAAAAGAGCACTCTTGCGGCCGCCCGTCCTATCTCGGCCCGAGAAAGACAAAGTCCTTTACTTTTATCTGGTTGTCACCTCTGAAGCCATAAGCGCGGCGCTGATAAGAGAGACCCCTAAATGACAAAGGCCAATTTAGTTCACGAGCAAGGCCGGGAAGAAAGGTACCAACAAATCGAAAAAGTATCTCTGGCCCTCGTTACCGCAGCGAGGAGACTAAGATACTACTTCTTGGCCCACACCATAATGGTCCAGACGGATCAACCAATTAAACAACTGCTCAGAAGACCAGACACGGTGGAAGAATGTTGAAATGGTCCCTGGATCTCTCTGAATTCGATATCCAGTACGAGAGCATGAAAGCCCGTAAGTATCAAGCCTTGAACGACTTCGTAGCAAAAATGATGTCACCCGTAAGCCCCAACAGATCGCGTCGTTGGACGATCTTTGTCGATGGCGCCTCCAGTTCGACCAGAAGCGGTACGGGCATCATACTGGAAAACAAAGAGGGGATCCTAGTCGAAATCTCCCTCGCTCTATATTTTCCTACCTCCAGAAATCAGGCCGAATACGAGGCATTCCTCACGAGTTTGCGACTGGCCAGAGATCTGGGAGCCGAGGAAGTAAAAATCTTCACTGACTCCCAGTTGGTTGCCTCTCAAGTTCGAGTTTAATATCAGGTCAAAAATGACCAACTCGCCGAATATTGGGCCCTGGACCGGGAGGCAAAAGGGAAGTTCAAATCGGTGGACATGTAACACGTCCCCCGCGAGCACAATGCCTGTGCAGACGTCTTATCCAAATTGACAAGCACATAGAGAAATGGAGGAAATAAATCCGTAATACAGCAGATACTACCTCGACCAAGCACCCAACAGCCATCTTCCACCCTAGGTGTATTCTCCATCGGGGACAGCGATTGCTGGATAACCCCCATACACGATTACCTCACTAAGGGAAAAATCCCTGACGATCCAAAAGAAGCGGTTGTCGTCAGGCAGAGGGTCTGCTCGTACGTTTTGGTCGAGGGTAAACTTTACAGAAGAGGATTTTCCATTCCATTCCTCAAGTGTATCGATCGAAGCACATCAGAACGCGTACTGCTTGAAATCCACGAAGGCATCGACAGTCAGCATCTGGGCAGGAGATCCCTCGCAAGGAAAGCCTTGCAGGCAGGATACTACTGGCCCACCATGATGCACGATGCAAGAGAGCACATGAAGAAATGCGATAAATGCCAACGGCATGGAGACATGAATTTAGCTCCTTTTAGCGAGTTTAAATCCCTCTCCTCCCCTTTTCCCTTCACTTGGTGGGGACTAGACCTCATTGGCCCGTTCGTGGTCGGAACTAATCAGAACAAATATCTAATAGTAGCGGTCGACTACTTCACCAAGTGGATAGAAGCTGAAACCTTGGCCAAGATCACCGCCCAAAACTTCCTTCGCTTCTACAAAATAAATATCCTGGCTCGTTTTGGCATCCCACAAGCGATAGTCACCGACAACGAGACCCAATTCACAGACCACACCTTCCATTAATTCGTCACCAAACTAGCAAGGTCCAGCATTTCGCCTCTTTCGAGCACCCGCAAAATGACGGCTAAGCCGAGGCCGCCAACAGGGTAATACTCAGAGGCCCCAAGTGAAGGTTGGACGAAACCAAGAAACGATGGGTCGAAGAGTTACACAGCATGCTCTGGGCGTATCGAACAACCACACACTCGTCTATCTGGGAGTCTCCATTCCGACTAGCATACGGGACAAAGGCAGTTATCCCCGTAGAAATCGAGGAACCTTCCAGGCGAATCGAGGCACCTCTCGAAGAGGACATGAATCACATCTCCCTAAGGGAAGAACTAGATCTGGTGGAAGAAATCAGAACGGGGAAAGCCCTACGAGAGGCCTCGCTCAAACAAAAAATAGAAATGCGCTATGATGCCAAGGTTATACGTCGAGAGTTCGAGGTCGGCAGTCTTGTCTTGAAGAGAAATCACAAAGAATCTCGCAAAGGCAAGCTCGCGGTGAACTAGGGAGGTCCATATCGCGTCTATGTGAAAATGGGGACCAGAGCATATTACTTAGAGGACTTACAAGGGAAACAACTCGTTCGATCATGGAACGCTGAAAAGCTAAAACAATAATACAGTTGAAAACACTGAGCAGTCGACAAGTTGGTCGAAAAAGATAGACTCACCTAAGCCCGACCACGCGTGCACGCCTAGGCACAAGCGTAACACCCAAAATATTCAGAAGGGGCGAGGCTCCGCTCAGTTGACAAGTGCGCCATGGATAACTCGACCGAGCTCCATAGTCTTTGTGCCACGACAGTAGAACGCCCGACTCGCGACAGGATGTTCACGCCACCGAACCCGGGTCCCTCGAAACGAGACCTGAGTTCCGACCCTCGCCTGGTATTCACCCTGGCCGTTTGATCAGTTTCTCCGCACCGCCGAACATACAAAACGAGCACATCCCGAATACAAACTCTTAGCAAAATATAGAAGTCCTAATCGGGCTAACTTGTCAACAAGCATGCGAATAACACAAGTTAAATATTTAAAGCAAATGACCAATGGCCGGAAAATAAATAAAGCGACGACTTAAGCCGAAATTGTGTGAATATTACATAAACGAGCAAGAGCCGGGAAAATAACAAATATTACAAAAATGGCACGCAGGCCGAAATAAATACACAATCACCCCTCTGCTTATCCTTTGATGATATGCGACAATTGAGCGGGACCCCCAGCCGGTTGATCGATAATATCCCTCAGGTAGTCGGTAACCAGAATCTGACCGTCAGCCACGTAGTAGTTGACCCCCATGCCCGAAGTGTTAAGCTCAACACTGGGATTCAACACACACATATGATTCACCACGTTGTCGAAGCTCCCCTCAGAAGCGGCCTAAGCATCGTCCATGGCCAGCTGGAAACAGACAACTAATTCAGCCTGAGTCTTCAAGTCCTTGGTGTCCTCCGACTCGTCCTCAGAGGGTGCAATCTCAGAAGTCAAGGCCGTTACCTTCCCCTCAAGACTCTCCCTCTCAAGCATAAAAGCGCTACGCTCCTCGGATAACTTCCTTGATTCTGCCTCAACCAGCTTAACGAATTTGTCTTTTTCGACCAAGGCCTTCTCAGTCGCCGCTAGCTTGACCCGGAGATTCTTCATTTCTATATCCTGGGATTAACTCCCCTCGGTGTACGCGATGGCCATCTCCAAGATCCTCATCAAACCACTTGCGTCTTGAGCCATTGTCACCCTCTTCTTCAGACGACTCGTTCCCTCGAGGAGGAGAGATTCAGCCTGAGGGAGACGGAGAGTTGCGCCCTCGAAAAAAGACCTCTCCAAATTCAAAAGTCCTAACGGCCAAGGTCGAGCAAATGTCAAAGTTATCACTCTTGTGTTCAAAAGCAACGACTTAGGGGGGCTACTGTTCTGGACTGGCCTGACAACTTGGTTGGACCCAGTCCCAGGGATCTCTACGGATCGGGCTCACTTGACCATAATCTGGATCGCCTACACGACTATCCCCTGTCGGGCAATACCAACCATTTTCCCTTCTGAACCGCCACTAACCCATGACGATCGACGAGCATCCTCTCTGCCTTCCCGACACCAACGTCGTGCAGACCACCGAGAACAGGCCGGAGTGATGCCCGTAACTAGTCCGCTACTCGGAACCAACTGCTAGTTACGGGCACATCCGCCCGGTCTGACCAAGTCCTGGCAATTACCTGATTTTCTGGACCCACATATCTAGGCGGGAGATCAGGAACCAATGGCCACGCGCCAGGGGCATTATATAAACCCTCACACCTGTGAGGGCCAGGTATCCAATATTCACTACTCACGACCTGGTATTTCTGCTTGTACCTCCCTGTTCCCACTCTTACTTGATCGTTGGAGTGCCTTGCAGATAAAACCTCCTTTTCTCCTCAGCATACAACCTGACTGAAGATATCCTCCGGCCACTCTCCAGGTTCTGATCAACCGGCAAGATCAACAACGTTATAAAATATTCTTCAAAAAAAATTCAAATTTTTTTCTAAGTCGAAATTTTCATTGCTTTTATATCTTTTGAAATTTAAAAAATTCATATTTTATTCTTCTCATTTTAAAAAATTCTAAAATTTGATAAATAAATATTTTATAATATTTTATAATATTTTAAACATTTATGAAAAATTATTCAAAAATTTAAAATTTAAAAGTAATTAAATAATTTTCAATATTTTATAAAATAATAAAGACTAAAACTGTACGAATAAAAATTGTATAAAGACTAAAATATATTATTTTCATAATAGGAACTAAAAAATAAAATTTGAGATATTTATAAGAATTAAAAATATATTTAACCATAAAAAGAATGTTGTGTTGAAAATATATAGTAAATCTGTTTTTATTCAATACACATTAGAAAATTATATATATATATATATATATATATATATATATATATATATATATATATATATATATATATATATATATATATATATATATATATATATATATATATATCAACAAGTTTTAAAAAAACCATTTTAAAATATATAAGTTTTAAAAATGAAATTTTATGTTATATGGTTTTGTTATTTTCATTTTTCATCATCAATCATCCAAAGTAACCATATGAGAGTCTCTATCATTTAAAACAACATTTTAAAGCCGGTAGCTTTTCTTAACACTGCAATTGAAAGTCAATAAAGTTGGAAAATGAATTTTGAACTAAGAAATTAATGTTTAGATTATTTTTTAATGACGTTTTTTGATTATATTTGTTGTTTTTTAATTGAAAAAAATTATTAATTTACAAATATCAATACATTTGTATATATTAATACACAAATATAAATAAATATTATCATCAGAGATTGAATCTTCAACCAACAAATTACAATCATTTAACTCAACAAACATATATAAGTTGAGTTACTTTTTTTTTATTGTCAAAGTTTAAATTAAAATTAATTATTTTTTCAATTCTTTTTAGCAATTATTTTTTTTACGTGTATCAATATAATTAATAAATTCTATTATTATTTATTATTATTATTATTATTATTATTATTATTATTATTATTATTATTATTATTATTATTATTATTATTATTATTATCTTTCTATTATATTTTTTATCATATATTAATTTATTTTATTTATTTCTCTTTATAATGAATAATAAAGAAATATTATAGACTAATCTATATTTTATGTTGTATTGAATTTTAAAAAACAAGTAAATAAAATATTTTTGTAAATGTGGCAAAGTAATAATGAGTGGAATACAAATAATTCATTAGTATATTAAGGAGTGGGTTGATATTAATTTGCGTTTGAATTTTAGTATTATTGGTCGAGGACGAAATGTTGGACAATCACTTGTCTTGCACCTTGGATGTGGAGGAATAAGGAACTATATGATGAGAATTTTGAGACCTAGAATTCCGTGATGACATGTTATTAAAGTTATGCGTAGAATTAGATTCCATAGACAACAAATATTAATCTTGGAGAGGTCCAATTTTTCGAGGAAAGCTTCAAATATATGAAATATTGGATAAAACTTTGTGTAATGCGAGGAGAGCTTCAAATATATGAAATATTGGATAAAGCTTTGTGTAATGAATACTCGAGGCTTCAGTTTCCTAATGCTCAGGTGAAAGTACTCACTCTTTTAGACTTCTCAGATCATCACCCCCTTCTTGTCTCGGAATAGGAATGATGGGTGGAGGAGGCCTAAAAACTTCAAGTTTGAGTGTGCCTGAATTTTGGAGGAGTCTTATGATGTTATGATCAAAGAAGCTGGTAATAAACATAATTCTCTAACTGTTAACCTATAAGAGTTTAGAGAAAAATCAGGCCAATGTAGACTGCACACGCTGCTAAACAGGCATTTAAAAACTTTCCAAAATCGCAGCGGTCATAAAGGCTTACTGAATCTGGATAAAGACATTCAACAAGACTTGGCTCGAATTCTTCATCAAGAAGAATTTGCGTGGTTCTAGAGGTTAAGGGCCAAATGGCTAGTGGACGGAGATCGTAATACGAAATATTATCACATGAAAGTTGTACAAAGAAGGAGAAGGAAAATGGTGATTATGATTAAAGATAACAATGGAAACTCGAAAGAAGATAATGGAAAATTAAGAAGTTATTTCATGATTGGTATAATAATCTTTTCACTACAAACATTGAGACTACAACATCGATGCAGACTAGAACAATGTTTCTAATACTAGATAGTAGATGTGTAGAGGAACTTAACATGGAGTTGAAGAATGAAGATATCAAAGTAGCTTTGTAAGATATGGCCCCTTGGAAGGCCTCTGGCCTAGATGAGTATCTTGTAGGATTTTATCAAAAGGCTTGGTATGTGGTGGGAGATATTATGTGTAATTTCATTCAAAGTCTTTACGATAATAGCTAACATAGAGAGGTAAATGGCATTGACTTATTATATCTTACTCCTAATATTCCCAATGAACAATATGCACCAATTAAGGCCAATATCTCTTTATAACTATAGCTATAAGGACCTAAGTAGAGTTATAGTTATAAACTTAAATGTTGCATATATAGTATAGTCTCCCTTTATGAGACAAGCTTCATTCCATGGAGAAGCGTACATGAAAAAATTGCAGTTGGCCAGGAAATGCTACATAGTATGAATCATTTACAGAGGAAGAAAATCTATTTTTCTATAAAGGTAGATTTAGCTAAGGCTTATGACATGCTCAATTGGAACTTTTTAGGCAAGTTTTAATGGAAATAGGCATCCCTATAAATTACCTAATGTAATTATGGAGTCAATCACATAAGCTAAGATGAGAATTGTGTGGAATATTGAACATGAGGATTAGTTTAATACACAAAAAGGTTTGAGACAAGGGGAGCTTATCTCCCCTTATATTTTTTTGTTATACATGGGAAAATTATCTCATATGATCATGGATGTTGTAGAAGAGAGGAGGTGGGAGACTATGAGAGCGGGTAGGGCAAGTCCTTTAATATCCCATTTAATGTTTGTTGATGATTTATTGTTATTTGGTAGAGAAACATTTGAAAAAATGAGGTGTATTAAGGAAATTTTGGACAGTTTTTATAAGATATCAGGTTAGAAGATTAGTAGTGATTTAAAGAATACTCAAAATGATGTTAGAAATCAAATTACTCAACTGTCATGATTCAAAGAGACCTAATTGTTAGAGAAATATACAAGTATTCCTGTAATAGGAAGAAGCCCCAAAAAGAAAGATTATCAGTACCTTGTGGAGAAAGTTACACAAAAATTACCTAGATGGAAAGGAAATCAACTTTCTTTTGCAGGTAGAGCAACTTTGGCAAAGATTGTCATTGAAGCAGTGCCTCTCTATCCTATGATGAGCAACATAATGTCTGTATCATGCTTCAAGGAAACTCAAAATATAGAGAGGTTTCATATAGGGTGATATAGATGTAAAAAGACACATTCATACTTATAAGTGGGAGGTGTTGGCTCAACCAAAGCAACAAGGAGGCCTTAGAATGAGAAAGTTGGAAGATATGAGCAAAGAATGTATAGAAAAGTTAGGATGGAAGATAAAAGCAGGTGACCGTGCTTTGTGGTGTGAGGTCTTGAGAGGAAAATATATGAAGAAGAATAATGGTAGTGAGATTGTGACTAAAGCAAATGATTCAAAACTCTAGAAACAAATTGTTGCAATATGGCCTATGCTAGATTTCATGGCCTACTGAGAAGTTGGAAGTAGATCAATTGTGAATGCTTAGTCAGAGTGTTGGGTAGCTCCTAATATCAAATTTTTTATGTCATGATATGGGTATAATGAAGAGTTGAATAAAAAGAGGTAGCTCATCTGAAAAATACACTGGTAATTGGAACTGAAATTGGTTGCAATGTATTATTTTTCAAGAAACACTGGTTTTAATCCAGGCACTACAACCACCTCAAGATACATATGATTTAATATGTACTTATGGGGAGGGACAGAGAGTGGAATATTTACTATGGCACATGATTATGAAATTTCCAACAATATTAATAGGGAGCATGACAAGAACACTTAAATGAAGATATGGAGATTGATGGTGCCTGAAAGAGTGAGACGATTTGTATGGATTATACACCACAATGGCCTAAAAAAATAGTTGCTTATTCATATTAATATAAAATAACCTTTTTGTACTGATTATACATGGAAAATAAAAACAACTTTGCATGTTGTGAGGGACTGTGGAACTGGGGTGACTATTTCAAATAACTTAGTTCATGCTGATAACATAAGTTTATTCTTTACTGTGAATATGCAGGATTGGCTTGAACTCAACCTGAAGATGAACTTAAGTGGTATCTGTAACAACCGGTGGAAGAAATCATTGAGATGAAATCAATGAAGTCACCATCAAACATATTATCCCACTGGAAGGGAATAGTAAACATCGAGTAAACCTGAGAAGGGTGAAATCAAGGTCAAACGTCTGAGAGATACATGTAAGGGAGTTGATTATTCAAAGGGAGAGTATTATCACCCCTCACGTATATGGTATTCCACGGGATCCATTCTTGTTGTTCTAATCTAATGGGTCTGTTCAAATATACAACTTACAAGCTAAAAGTAAAAGTGCAAAGAGGAAATGCATGCAAAAGAAAACACGGGGAAAAGAAGGAAATATTTACAAAGTTTTACTCACCTGGGCCCCGCGACCAAATGTCTACGTATCCCTTTTAAAGAATCAGAGCATCATAGTTCGCCTCAATAGTTTCCATTTGATTTGTGTTTTTTACCATGAAAATGGGTTTTAAAAGAGAAGCCCAGCGCCAAAATGAAGTTTGGATTAGTTAGTGTTTTTTACCTTGAAAAATGGTTTTTGTATTATTAGATTATTTTATGCATTTTCCAAGAAAAAGGTTTTAGTTTTAAGGATGCAAAAAGGGAAGAAAAAGTCTAAGAGAAACTACCCTAAATCTAATACCTAATGTTATCATGCAATGGTTGATCCTATAGTTGAGTTTGAAAGGGAAATATCTACCTATGTTAGCATGCATGGATTACGATCCTAATGTCTAACTTGCATCGGAAACGAAACAAGCGAATCCTAAGGGAGCATACAAGGGTTCAAAACCTAAAGAAACACGCACACAAGTGCGATCACACAAAGTCGAAACCAAAACAAACATACAAATCTGGAGGAGTATCCACTCACTCAAGTAGAACACACCTAATCGAGGTATCATGGAACCAATATAGGGTAAGGAGAGGGGTACCTAACCACGATATCGAATCATCAAGGTAGGACAAAGGAAGTGGGGTTTCTAACCATGATATTGAGTCATAAAGGTAGGATAAAGGGATACTTGAACAAGATATCGAATCGTCGAGGCAAGTGAAATGAGGTAATAATGGTTCTTAACTGTGATATCAAATCATCAGGGAAAGAAAGAAAAGGGTGTCGAATATTAACCAAGATATAAAATAATCGAGGTAGGAGAAGAATGAAAGTGAATCGTCATAAGCGACTAAACATCTGACCAAGATATCAAAAATCATGGTAGAAGATAGAAGGCAATAATGAGATCACATCAAAGCATCAAAGTTTCACAAAAGAGAGCTAAAGACAAAGTGTGGGGATTGATTATGAATCCCTTTTCCATCTGACTGACTTGATAACATGAGCAGCAAGATTCATAGCGTCAACGTACGACGCGAGCTACGCACGAACTTGGGACTAGAAATGGAGAGGTCGATTGCAGACCCTTTGTTACCTATGCCTCCTTTTGAGGACTTATCAATTAGGAAAGGGAATGGGGCACCTTCATCGAGGTCTTTGGCACAAATTTAAACAAACCAAATTGTAAACAAACAAGCGCATATAGAAATTGCCTTCTAAAGGTATTTTAAAACAGCATTGCCCGCCTAACACAAGGACTTCCAGAACATGCATCTCTAGTCCTACTTCTCATGGCATCAGAAAAGTGGTAAACAAATGTAGAAAAAAACAAGAAATATACCAAACGGATAAGAGTCGGTTATTTAGCGAATATAAGCCAAGAAACCCGATGGTCTTCGAGCGAGCTAGCATCAACAACAAATTAAATAAGATACAATATCCAATACAATCATCCAATATCACAAGGAGAAAATAAATCACAAGCTATGCGTGCATCCAGCTAATGTCCTACACCAAGCAATGCTACACAAGCAAACGAATAAAATCCAAGCAAAATGCATCGTGATGAATCGCCTTTCAAAACTTGCACAATGTCACTAGAAGAGTTAGATAATAATAAGGAATATAAAATGTAAATCAACAATCGACACCACAACTCAAAATGACATATTATCATGCATAAAGCGAAATTGGACAAGTAACGGAAGCACAAAACCAAACTCCAAGCAGCATGTACATCACATAATGAAACGTACAAAATGTCGGTCTGAAATCAATACAACTCGATGTAAATGTCTAACAAAGACTAATGCAAGTACAATGATGCATAAACCAACAATTAAAATGCATTCCAAGTGCAAGTTACAAAACGGGGCAACATTATGTACATATCATGAATTAATCCCGAAAACACACCGAAATCGATCCAACTCAACAACAATGTCCAATAATAAACCAATGACGTGCAAGCATGCATCATATGAATATTAAAACTCAATGTACATGTTAGAAATAAAATTGGATAACATGGTACTCAATTTTAAAGTGCACGAAAAGTAGGAATGAAATTGATCGAAAATGGTACTGGTAGTCTTCAAACTTACCAAGAAGCCCAAACAAACCATAATCGTGAATTGAATCATCTTGCAAGTGATACTTACCATTCCCGGGCAGAAACTACGTAATTTACGAAATACACGAGAAATCGTCTAAAAAAAAATGGGATCGATACCGGTATCAACCAATATGCGAACAAGCACAAGTACGCATTAATATCAAATTAAAACTCAACGTAAATGCACAAAGAATTTTCAAGACAACAACTATTTCACAAATAGAATGCATAAAAATTTGATTTTAAATCATGTAAAAATGACATCGATAACAACAGATTGTCTGCTTAAGCTCAACAATGCGTGATGCAAAAATTATTTCTCAATATACATACAAAATCACTTTCCAGACATCAATGAATAAATTAATGCAATGCACAAAAGTTGATTTAAAAAATGTTCGAAAATGATACCGGTAACCACCAATTACCACCACAAAGTCAAATATGCACCGAACCGCAATTAAAACTTAAGTTACACCACATTTGTGAACTACGGGAAGCCATGTATCAAGTATCAAAGCTTGCTAAAAAATGGTTCGAAAATATCATTTCAAGGTACAATTATCACGTCGAAATCGAAAAATCACCATAACATCAATCAACCGATTCCGTATTTGTTCGTGATAAAAAACTCAAGAATCACATAAATCTCACCAAATCACATGATCAAAATTATCTCCAAAAATCAAGATCCAAATTGTGCTGAACAACACAAATTCAAGTTTGATTCCATCACTCAATTCAAGAATCAAGATCTAACATCAAAACAAAATTTCAACTCATGTTATCATCACAAATTCAAATTAAAAACTACGTCATGAATCAATTCAGAAACTCAAATCAAGAGAACAAGAATTATTACAGAAAATGAATCGGAGAGATGAAATCAGAGAAGATGATGAGGAGATTGACGGCGGGTGGAGTATTGTCGCGGAGGGAGTCGCACGGCGGTGGAAATCACCAGAAGGGAAGGCGTCGCATCCGGAGGGTGGTGGCGGACCCGCTGGCAGAACGGTGACGACGTGGTGGCTAGGGGAGGAGGTCGGCGAGAATTTCTTGGGGAGGGAGGAAGAGATTTTGTGATTTTTGGTTTCTTGTATCTTGAGAGTTGAGAGATAATAGAAAGTGTTCAGAGTGTTTTGGTGGAAAATGTGAAGTGATTTGAAATTTGAAAATATATAGTCTTGGCTCCAAAGTTTTATTTTGTGTATAGTGCGAGACCGAACCACAAGCTCATCACAGTCGGTGCAAAATCCTGACGCGTGACTTGAAACAAAGCTCTTGATGAAGAAATTTGTGACGCGGTGCCGAAAGAATCATCTTGATATGATAAAAATTGAGTAAGTTATGTCTCCCTAAACGACGAGAAACTCAATGTAAAAAATCGTAGTGTAGAATTTTACAACTTATTTTATGTATGGCGCATGAACAAACCACAAGCTCATGATGTCTACTGCAGAATCTCGATGCAAACCCTGAAGAAAAAATGTCGGCGATGCAATTTGTGACGTCGTGCCAAAAGAATCACCTTGATACGATAAAAATCAAACAACTTATGATTTTTCTAATGCGAGAAACGGTGAACTTATTTCACCCTATTAAAAATTTCAACTTATTTCCGTGTGCACTTTTGGATGCGAGCCATAAATCGAAGTCTTCGGAGCATAATCTGAACTCGATCTGAAGCAAAGTTGAAGCTTACAAAACTTGTGAACTCACGCTTCAAGAATCGTCCTGATACGATAAAAATCGAGAGAGTTACAATTTTATAATATCGAGAAATAGTCCGGTAGAAAAACAATTCGGAGTGCAATTTTCTATTGTAATTGCCACTTTTGGAAACCTTTTGTAAAGAATTAGCTTCTGACCCGAAGACATAGATCAAAGATGAAATCAAGATGAATTTTTCTCCCAAAGAACCACATGAAAACATTGAATCGAGCAAAAGTTATGAATTTTTAAACACCTGAAAAATACCGGTTCAACACATTATTTTCATTGTTTGGCACCGTTTAACTTCTAAGTACTCGCGCATTTGGAGATCTTCCTCACTTAATTGGCTTCCGAGTTGAACACGAAAGCTGAAGGAAATAATAAGACAATTAAAATGCTCTAAGAGGAACTCAAAGATGATTTTCCAGTAAGAAGTTACGAATTTCTAAACATCTGAAAACCAGAGAAACGGTAAATCTAATGTATAACGTATTTCATGTATTTTGTGCTTTAGAAAATCTTCCTCACTAAATTAGTCTTCGACATGAAACAATAAAATGAATAAGACCTCAAGCCGGTTCTAATGAATGAAGAATCATTCCCTAACCATTTTCTGATCTTAATTTTGAATTTATGAGCTTAAAATGCACAATACTAAATTTCTGTCTGCATTGTCTCCAATCAATTGAAACACTTGATTTTTTGCACAATACAGGGAGTATTGGAATGTATAAGAGCTTTATATGATGATGACTTGGTTGTTTATTGAATATCTTGGAACACATGTGGAGTTCATAAAAATTTGAAAAACCTCGAGTTTTTCTTTACAATGCCGCTTAACGGAACAATCAAATTTCACAATTCTTTTCATAGAGAAATGCCTCAATTCCATGAGTCTAGACCCGATGAGATGTATATATGCATGTAATGATGAAGTATAAGTCAATTGGGGTTAAAATGAAGGGGGTAAATTTTGGAGTACAACAACTGCCCCTATTCAATCTTCTTTAATAAGAGGGTGAGATTGGCGAATACCTTTCGAACAATCAAGGTTTAAGAGGATTAAATACTCCATAGAATCATGAAATTTGCACTCTGAAGGCAGTCAGGTATTATTATATTTTTAGGTTTTTTGTATTTGGGAAAGAGTGCTTTTCTAGAACAAAATTTTCTTAGAGATGCATGTCGGGTCAAGATTAGACACACAAAAATAAGAGATCACATGGAAATGTCCAGTAAATATTTTGGACACATACAACAAAAGACTTGGTTAACGAAAGACTCTAACAACCAACATTGGAAAAATATGTCGGGTGAAGGCGAACTTAACAAGAAGAAAGAATACCATGTGAAGGAAAACTTAACAAACAGAAAGAATACCAGGTGAAGGAAAACTCAACAACAAAAATAAACGTCGGGTGAAGGAGAACCTTATTAAACGATAAGTACGTCGGGTGAAGGCGAACTTAACAAGCCGAAACAATACCGGGTAAAGGCGAACCTAACAAATGAAAAGATCGCTAGATGAAGGTGAAACTTAACAAATGGAATTACGCTGGGTGAAGGTGGAATTACCAAGCGAAAAGATCGTCGGGTGATGGCGGACTTAACAAACATAAAGAAACACCAGGTGAAGGTGAAAATTATCAAACGGAAAGTAAGCCAGGTAAACGCAGACTTAACAAACAAAAAGAAATGCCAGGTGAAGGTGAAACTTAACAAACAAAAAGTACGTCGAGTGAAGGTGTACTTAACAAACAGAAAGAAATTCCAGATGAAGGCGAAACTTAACAAACGAAAAGTACGTCGGGTGAAGGCGGACTTAACAAATAGAAAGAACGTCGAGTGAAGGTGAAACTTAACAAACAGAAAGTATGTCAGGTGAAGGCGGACTTAACAAGAGAAAATATCATTGGGTGAAGGCGAAACTTAACAAACAGAAAGTATGTCGGGTGAAGGCGAAGCTTAACAAGCGAAAAGATTGTCAGGCGAAGGCATACTTAACAAGCCAAAAGAACGTCGGGTGAAGGTGAAGCTTAACAAGGGAAAATATCATTGGGTGAAGGCGAAACTTAACAAATGGAAAGTACGCCAGGTGAAGGCAAAATTAACAAATTGAAAGAACGTCGGGTGAAGGCGAAGCTTAACAAGCAAAAAGATAGTTGGGCGAAGGCGAAACTTAACAAATGGAAAGTACGTCAGGTGAAGGAGAAAATTAACAAACAGAAAGAACTTCGGGTGAAGGAGAAACTTAACAAGCCGAAGGAACGCCGAGTGAAGGTGAACTTAACAAGCCGAAAGAACGTCGAGTGAAGGCAAAGTTTAACAAGCAAAAAGATCGCCAAGTGAAGGTGAAACTTAACAAATGGAAATTACACTGGGTGAAGGTCGAACTTAACAAAAGGAAGAACACCGGGTGAAGGCAGGCCTAACAAACGAAAATATCGCCAGGCAAAGGCGAAACTTAACAAAAGGAAAGTACGTCAGGTGAAGGCGAAACTTAACAAACAAAAAGAATTTCGGGTGAAGGTGAAACTTAACAAGCAGAAGGAATGTCGAGTGAAGGCGAACTTACTGGGGATACCCATATATTGAACCTAGGTAGATCGTCGGTCGAAGGCGATCTTGGCAATGAAAAAAAACCAAAAAACTAACTCTAGACAAGAGTTTCCGAAATGCATTGAACTTTTGGAGGTCTTGCATTGGCAAAGGAGGAATTCACAATTCACTGTGGAAAAAGGAAATACCAAAGAACTGACTGGTGGTAAACCCAAAATAGACTCCACCGGGGAAACATGGTAGCATCCACTAGAAACAAACTGCGAAGGTAATTCAAATCTTAGCAAATTACCACTCTGGTTACTTCAGGTAAATATAACATGCTTATACCTCAATGCATGTTCGAAAATGATTTTTAGATGCAATGTAATGATGCATGTTTAGCGATGCACTTGGGAGAACACGACAATAATTCACTATTGAGAAGACATGGAGCTTCTGAACGACTATCTTTGTACATCCGAACTTCTGTAGAGAATAAACAATTTGAACTTCATTGGGAGATTCCAAATATGGAATAATAACTTCCAAGGATCGAACCACTGTGGAATTAAACCCTTGGGAGGAATACTACAAAAAATATATTTCAGTCCAGAGTAAATCTTGAATTCTTTGGTCAAACTCTCAACTTCCTAGGGAACAGATTCCTTGTCTCCTGTCAGGACGAGGAAAACTTTGTTGGGGAATCAGAGAAATTCTTAAATAAAAATAATTCTACTGAGACCACACTAGGGATATTACCGATGGGATACAAATTTTCACTTGGGGAAGAGAAGCCATACCTTGATCCCAGAACCTTGAGATTCAAAACTCCATTAGGAATATCTCAACAATCTCCTATTATTGGGGATAAAAGAAAAGTTTTGACTAGAACTCTCATATATGCACCACACTAGGGAAACCAAATTTTATATAATATTCATCATCACGAGGCTTTACTAGGGAAAAGAAAATTTGCTCTGCTAGGGATAAGAGGAAAACTGATCGAGAAAATCCTCGAAACTCAACTTTGACGTGGCAGAAAGCTATATCTTCCACTGGAGATTAGAAAAGCTCTTGACAACAATATCAATGGTACAAGCTATATTGGGGGAAGCCATCCTTGAAAAATTCATGCCAACCAGGACTTATAATAGGGAGAAAAACTACTCCATCAAGAATAACAACTTCCTCCATGGGGATACCAACTAGAATCTCCCATAGGTAAACAAAAATCTCTTCAAGAAAACCCGATAGGAGCAAACTGCATTGGGAGAAGATGCAAACTTCACGGGGAGGACGAGTACCAACCGCACTGATGAGGCATATTCCAACTTCACAAGGATATATCAAGAGTATCCGGTCAACAAATAAAAGATTCCTCCTAGAAGCCTTGAAATACATAGACTGGGCTAGGGAGAAGTATTATACAGAATCCTGCCAACATGCACTTCTCCTGAGATAAGTCCTCTGAAGGGGACAAAATCTTAGACACGCTCTTAGCAAGAGTACAGATCTCAACGGGGATTAAGCAACAGTATACTTTCACTGGAAATAAAGGATTCTGTTTGGGCGAGGGTACACATTCACTAGGGATAAGGACTTCTATTTCGAGAAAACATCCCTTCCACTGACAACCTCATGGTGGTTACAAACAGACTTTATTTTATTCATTTGTTGGTACACTTCTTGTCATAAAAGACCAAAAGTACTTGCAAAAAGAGAAATTACAGCAACATGCCCCGGGTATGGAAAGGTAACCTTAGCTGTCACCCCAACCACCAAAAAATTCAAGCAATTTCAAATATTTATATCATGTGCGGCAAAGCTTCAACGTTTTTAAATAAAAAGTTTTATAAAAAATGCTAGACGTCTTTTTGCAAACAAATCAGCAAAAATAAAACAAAGAGGCACAAATTTGGATAAAAAGAATTTTATTGATTAATTGGCCTGTAAATAGGCATTTACATCAACAAGAAATTCCTAAAAAGAGTTAATTGCGTAAAAAGCATACAAAGGAGAGTACATAGTTGGAAATGTGAGTGCAGACTTATCGGGCTCTGACTCTGCTATGACTCTTATAACCTCAAAGCACCTTAGTATCTTGCTTTCTGAAAAATTTGATTGGATTGATTTCTTATCCTTCCAAGCTAACCAACAATAGTATAGAATGATAGCACAAATGCAACGTTGACCATAGTTATTCGCTTTAAATCCCTAACTTTTGCATGGATCACCCTTTTGGGTTTTCAATCCACCGGGATACCCATTTTTGCCTAAGCTGCCTTTTCAGGTTTCCAACTTAGCGGGTGTACATCATTTATTTTTAATTATTTTAACTTCTTCTTTTTTGCCCCTAATTTTTGCCTGAACCTTTTATTTATTTTTTGTTTTCCAGAACGCCCTTTTTTTCCCAAGTCGTCGACTCAACGGGTATGTTTATGCGAAGTATTTCTTAACTACGTATGCATTGACGGGGTGAGGGAAATCCTCTCCATACATAGTTGTGAGCATCATAGATCCTCTTGAGAAGACTTTCCTCATAACATATGGCCCTTCATAATTAGGAGCCAATTTTCCCCTAGCATATGTATTGTTGGGAGGCAAGATCCTCTTCAGCACGAGGTCACCAACTTGGAATTTTTGAGGATGCACCTTCTTATCAAAAGATTTCTTCATCCTCTTTTGGTATATCTTCGCATGAAAAATAGTCGTCAATATCTTCTCATTAATGAGATTCAACTGGCCAAGTATGTTTTGACCCCATTCGGCTTCATCCAGTTTTACATTTATCATTATCCTTAAAGAAGGAATCTCCACTTCCATGGGTAGGACTGCTTCCATGTCGTATACCAGAGAGAATGGGGTTTCCCCAGTCGAAGTATGCACCAAAGTGAGGTAACCATGCAAAGCGAATGTCATCATCACATGCCAATCTTTATATGTGACAACAATCTTCTGCAGAATCTTCTTAATATTCTTGTTTGTTGCCTCAACAACACCATTCATCTTTGGACGATATGGAGAAGAGTTGTGATGCTTTATTTTGGAACTGTCACACAACTCTTTCACCATCTTATTGTTGATATTCAATCCATTATCAGTAATTATCTTCTCAGGAATCCCTTAACGACAAAGGATATTCTGCTTGATGAAGCGTGTGACCACTTGCTTGATGACATTGACATAAGATGTTGCTTTGACTCACTTGGTGAAGTAGTAAATAGCCACCAGATTAAAGTGATGCCCATTAGAAGCAGTTGTTTCAATTCATCCAATAATATCGATGCCCCACATTGCAAAGGGACAAGGAGAAGTCAAAACATTCAGCGGATTGGGTGATACACGTATTTTGTCGGCATAAATCTGACACTTATAACATATTATGGAGTGATTGTAACAATCATTTTCCATTATAGACCATTAATAACCTACTCTCAATATTTTATTGGCCATGGAATGCATCCCGAAGGAAACCTCGTGAATTTTTTCTATGATCTTGTTTACTTTGTGTCTATCCATGCATCTGAGTAAAACAGAGTCATAGTTTCTCTTGTACAAAACACCTTCATTGAGGAAAAACTTAGCCAAGTACTTCCGCAAAATCTTCTTATCTGTGATAGATGCACCCTCTGGGTATTCTTGTGTTTCAAGATATATTTTAATATCATAAAACCAAGGTTTCTCATCATCAACCTCTTCTTCTAGTTTGTAACGGAATACTGGCTCATCCAACCTCATGATGGTGATAGAGAGGGCTTCAATTTCCCATCTGACTTTAAACATGGATGACAGAGTAGCCAAGGCATCTGCGAAATTGTTATCTTCTATTGGAATATGATTGAAAGTAATATCATCAAAGTATGAGATTAACTTCATAACATGCTCATGATATAAAATCAAATTCGGATGACGAGTCTCCCAATCTTTGTTGATCTGACTAATCACAAGAGCAGAATCCCCATATACTTCCAATATCTTGATTCACAAATCCATAGTAGCTTATAACCCAAAGATATAATATTCATACTCGGCCATATTCTTGGTGCAATCAAATCAAATTCTAACAGTGAAAGGAGTATGGAAACCTTCAGGAGAAGTAATTATAGCACTGGTGCCATTACCCAATGTATTGGAGGCACTATCAAAAAAAATCATCCATCACGATCCTAGTTCAGGTCCTTCCTCTGGGTCCGGAATATTACAATCCCATATGTACATAATGTCCTCATCAGGAAATTCAAACTTCATTAGCTGATAGTTGTCTTCCATAGGCTGGTGAGCAAGATAATTCGCCAATACAATACCCTAGATGGCTTTCTGGGTAGTATATTAGATATCATATTCTGTAAAAATCATCTTCCAACTAGCTACTCTTCCTGTGAGAGATGGATTTTCAAAAATGTACTTGATTGGACCCATCTTGGATATCAAGAGAGTAGTATGAGTTAGCATGTATTGTCTGAGACGCTTTACTGCCCACGCGAGTGCACAACAAGTCTTTTCCAAAAATGATTACATCGACTCACAACCAATAAACTTCTTGCTAGGTAGTAAATAACATGCTCTATCCTACCTGTCTCTTCATGTTGACTGAGTACGCAGCCCATAGAATTTTCCAACACTGTCGATACATTATCAAAGGCCTGCCTTCCACAGGGGGAAAAAGAATCAGAGGTTCCTGCATATTGTAACGCCCGTTAATTAATTAATTATTTAATTAAATTATTTTTGGATTATTGGTTTAAGTTGTGAGATGTTAAGAATTATTGGTAAACGTTGTTGGATTATTATTAATTAATTAATTAGTTGATTAATAATAATTTTAATATTGGACTTATGTTATTGGTTGGAAGTAGTAAAGTGGGGGTGTAGGTTAGGCCCAATTGGATTTATTTGGACTAATAGAATAATATTATGTTATTATTAGAAATAAGAGAGGAATAGAAGTTAGTTATCAGTAAGAAGAGGAAGATATGGTTTTTGGAGAAGAAGAGGGATATGTGAAATTGAACCAAGAGGCCAAGAGGAGATTCAATCGGAGACCCATAAAGTTGCCTTCAAACCAAACCAGGTAAGGGTGGGGTTTTGAATCTCTAATAGTGGTATAATAATAGGGATGTAATGATATGCATGTTAGGTTTTGGTGTAGATTGTTTGATTTAATTGGTTGAAATTGACTATAATCGATGAATTGATGCTTTGAATTGTATGGTAATTGATTTATGTTGATAGAAATGATAACTGGATGTTTGATTGTGTATTATTTCATGAAGTTTGTGTCTTTGGAATTGAAACAAATGGGTTTTCGTACTGCACTTTACAAAATTCGTAAAACTGTTTTTCACAGGGTATAATCGATTGCAGCAGAAGAGCAATCGATTGCACTGCTTAAAAATTTGGATTTTTGCTTCTGTTTCAGTAAGCAATCGATTGCAGCAGAAGAAAAATCGATTGCACTATTTAAAACATGATTTTTGGCCTCTGTAACAGGGTGCAATCGATTGCTCTGTTAGTGCAATTGATTGCTCAATGTTTGACAGTATTTTCGAAAACTTGAAAACTCCATAACTTTTGAACCGTAACTCTGTTTGATGCGCCGTTCGATGCGATGGAAAGCTAATGCGATGAAATATATTTATAAGGAGTAAAATGAAGTATAATAAGGATAATTTTAGTACCCAAGTTAGGATAGAGTTATCTTTCCCGCGTTGAATTGCCATGATGTTTTGTGGTGATGAAGTATGATGATGACATGACGATCTTATGATAATGTTTGGTTCATAATAATAATATCAATGATAATGATGATGCAGTATTATAGTATAAAAATTTGTAGAAGTTTTGTAATTAAAAATAAGCATTTAGATAAGTAATTAACCGGTATAGTCGAGAATTGTCTGAATAATTATGGGCAATATTATGTTGTAGGCCAATGTTGAATGGTTGTTGACATGTTGTTGTGTTATTGTTGTTGTGACGTACTAAGTTTTAGGCTTATTCCAATGTTGAGCTAATTATTGTTGTTGAAATATTGAGTTGTAGGCTTATGGCCAGTGTTGAATTATTATTAAGTTGTTAGGCTTGTGGCCAATGTTGATTTATGTTGAGATATTGTGTTGTTGTGATTGTCTCTGTGAATTATTGTTGATAATGTGAAGTTGCATATAATTTTAAATGATGATGAATTACCTCTATTTACTGGTAATAATGGTGATGTGGGCTTATGCCTTGCGATAGATGATGATTGTTGTGAGTATGTGATGGTGCATTCATTGGATCAAATATATTTGCATACTCTGAGATGGCCTGGATTGGAAAACTGTGAAGAAGGCTTATGCCTTGTTGATGCCTCTATTTATTGGCAGATTTTTAAGATGGGAGTTCTGCTCCAATGGTACCACATGCATGTGCATTGTAATTGAGTCGCATTTGCTGTTGCATCTTGAGTTGTGGTGAAGATATATTTGTTGTTGCTTTATGTTGTTGACTTGTTGTGACAAGTATTATCTAAAAGCTGTGAATTAGTAGTTATGTTGTATTGATGTTTTGTTGTGAATAAATTTGTTTGTAAGTTGTTAAGTGGTGATTTTGTATGATCTGATCTAATATATTATTTATCATACGACTTATTATATTGTCCGATATCACACCCATTCTATCTGAATGTTTCCCTCTGTTGGTAACATGCAGGTAATCAAGAAGGATAGTTGTTACTTCGTTAGTTTGAGTCGGTGTTGTAGCTCTGATACATAGCACTCGGGGGATGAACGCTTGATGTTTAGTTGTTGATATTTATTTCTGTTGCTGAATCTTTAAGTTGTTTACATGAAGTGATTGTTGTCTTGAAGTTGTTTTAGTTTAATAAGAGATGTTAAATGAATTGAAGTTGAGTATGTTTATTTCGCTGCTTATCAATATAAAGTTGTTTGATTTTGAAGAATAAATCAGGCTGTTATCGGTTCATCCAAATTAAGTGTTATGTATCTGTTTTGTATGCGATTAATTGAAGTTTGTTTTTAAGTTGTAAATGTAGCATCCTATTTGTGTTGAACTTTGATTTTATTTTTATCCGCCGAGTAGAATTGGGGTGTTACACATATAATCTTTTATTTTATCAAATGTCACTTGACAATTGTCATTACACCTGACCACTTGATTTTTTTTCAATAGATTGAATATCGGGTTCACACGTGGCTGTAAGATGAGATATGAATCTTGGAATGTATTTCAACCTCCAGAGAAAACCACGAACCTCTTTTTCTGTTCTTGGCTCAGGCATGTTTTGTATTGCTTTTATTTTGGCAGGATCAACCTCAATTCCTCTTTCGCTTACAATGAACCCCAATAACTTCCCTGATCTCACCTTGAAGATGCACTTGTTAGAGTTCAGTCTCAGCCTGAATTTCCTTAATATTTCAAACAATTTTAGCAAGTGGATAAGATGCTCCTCTTCTGTCTGGAATTTGGAAATCATATCGTCAACATAAACTTCAATCTCCTTATGCATCATATCATGAAATAGAGTAACCATTGCATGCTAATATGTTTCCCCTGCATTCTTCAAGCCAAAGGACACCACTTTGTAGCAAAATGTTCCCTAAGGTGTAATGAAAGTAGTCTTCTCCATGTCTTTGGCACCATCTTAATCTGATTTTAGCCAAAAGACCATCCATGAAGGAAAACACTTTAGCTTGAGCATTAATCTCAACCAGAATATCAATATGAGGGAGCGGAAAATCATCTTTATAGATTGCTCTGTTCAAGTCCCTATAATCTACACATATTCTAACTTTGCCATCTTTCTTCTGAAGGGGTAAGAAAACACTTAGAAGGGGGGGGGGGGGGGGGGGGTTGAATAAGTGACTCTTTTCGTTCTTTCAATACAAAGCTCAAAACAGTAATGGAATAACACAATTATTTTTATCCTGGTTCGTTTGAACTCAAACTACTCCAGTCCACCCACCAAGGTGATTTCGCCTTTCTCAACAAGGACTTAATCCACTATAATCAACTGATTACAATCACACAACAACTGTTGTGACTAACAATGCACAAGTAAACTTACAAGTGACTAACACCACTAAGACTTAAATCTAGTCCTAGTCTGCTTGAGAAATCTGACCAAACTTGGTCTCTCAAGGAACAAATACAGAAGTATAATCTTTACAGATAATTGAAATAGAGTTTGCTTCTAATCAAGCTATATCACAACTGTGATTTTTCTTAGAATGTAATACACAATAATGTAATAACTATGAGTTTGTAAGCTTTTGAATCTTTCACGTAGTTTCTTGTTTTAACATTATTGTTGGCTTGCAATAAATGTCCTTCTACTTATAGTAGGAAAAATAAGACCGTTGCTGCCTTCAGAGGAAATGGAGAGCATTAAATGCTTTGCGTGTATCCTTGCAAAATTCCATTCTCCAAGAAACTAGTTGTAGGCACTTGAGTGTTTTCAGCCGTCTTTGCATTAATTAGCAAACGTCAGAATGTAAGAACATGTTTCCTTTGCTTTGACAAGACACGTTGATTAAGACGTTGTTTCAGTATTTGCTTTAACTCAGAACATGCTTTATTCAACTTCTGGTCAGAGTGTTGCTTGCTAAGATATTTTGAACAGCACTTGCTTTCAAGTTATCTTCAGAATCAAGAAGCCTGCTAGAAGTTAGAAGATACATTTAACAAATGAGTGTTCTTACCAGAGTCAGCAGATGCGTTTGAATAAAAGGTTCTTTTATCAAAGAACTTCTTCATAATATTTGCTTAGCACTTTGGAATGTTTCTTGTCAGAACATTAACTAAGACATTCAAAACCATATTCATTAGAGCATAAATTATCTTAAATATAATTTTGTTATCATCAAAACACTAGGGATAGGTCAGAACTTAATCTTGTTCTTTCAATCTCCCACTTTTTGATGATGACAAAAAATTATTTTAGATAAAGAAAAGAAACAGATTAAGAGATAAGAATCTCCCCTTGAAATGAATATATCTATGCATAAGACATCCTGAGATTATTTAGTCAGAGTGATACACAGCCTTTTTTGAATTTCTTCAGAACTTCTTCAAGAAGATAAATCTTAGCTGGAATATTCTTTCAGAGTTAAATGATACCTACAAAAAAATCTTTTGCACAGAGGGAATTCTTGCAATTATGTTAGAATGTCTGAGACATAGTCCCATAACTGTTAAACAGTGATTAGTTAAAACATGCACATTTTCTCCCCCTTTTTGGCATAATCAAAAAGTGTAATAAATGAGAAAATTTTGAAAGATTCCATAAAAAGTTAAAAAATAGATATCCAGAAGTACAAACAAAACATCCAAATAAGAGACAAAAATAAACTAGGATTTCTTAGAGACAAGAGCCATCAGAAGGTTCTTGATCTCAGAGGCAGATTCACTTTGCATTGCCATCCAGTTATTGAACTCTAAATTTGTTTGATCTTGCTTATCCATGCGTCTATTCAAGACTTCATTCTCCCTCTTTAGCTCTTTCAGAGTGTCCATAATGAGTGAGGTAGGGGCAGAAGATGATGAAGCTTCAGTAGAAACAGGGTTAGAAGCAGCAACTGATGAATCAGACTTCACAAAGGTGGAGAGCAGAGTGCCCAGATCCATTGCAAGAGTTGGCACAGGTTCAGGTCCATCCTTAACTGAAGGTTGATTCAATAGAACAATAGCTAGAGGATTTGAATCTTCAGAGTATTCTTCAGATTCGTCTTCTGATATGTCCATCTTATCAGCTGGTGTATCAGCAATCAGTAGCGAAGACTTCTTATTCCAAGTATCAGCAGCTTCTGTCTTGAAAACATGTAGAAGTTTGGAAAAGTTGTCCAGCACCTGAGAGTGGCACAAATCCTGTAACTTCCGTGATTCAGCAACCAAGGTTCTTTTGAAAGTTTCCCATAGAAGATCTGTTGCTGCGGTGTTCACACTTCTGAGGAAATCTTCTTTCAGCAGTTGTAACCATGCTTGAACATTTGTTATAAAATTCTGAAACAAAATATTTACATCTGGCTGAATAGGTTTAGGGACAGTCGTTCTGTAAGATTTGTTTTTCAAGAATTGTAGAGATTGAGAGTCCACTACAGTTCTTAAAAAGCTATTGGTTTCAGGAGTATTTGTAGGTTCAGGTTCAGGTTGGTTAACACAAATATGAGGTTCTGATATATCATGAGGTACAGATGGTTCAGCAATATCAGTTTGTTCAAAAATTTGTTGTTCTGGAATTTGAGGAGTTGAGAGTGGGGTTGTGTGATACGGTGGGAGAACTGACTTGGGTTTTGCGTTTGTTTTTGCAAATGTTTCGGTTGAGCAAGAGTCGCCACCGACTTTTTATTTTATCCTAAGGAAAGGTTAAAAAGCACAGCAAAAACCTTTGAGATGTTTTCTTGGGTTCAGGGAGTAGATTATAGAAAGGGAAGGTATTCACACCCTTTCTATCCATGGTTATCCATGGGCTCTTAGTTACTTGCTTAGATCAACTTGCCTTGATTTTCAATTGTTTGAAATGGTGCTTCGTGTGTGGGTTTTGAAAATGTTTTGAAAAGAAGCCAATGTGGTGGCAACCTTTGTAATGATCCATGTTTGGATGTATACAAAGGTGTATGTCTTTTGAAAAGTTTTCAACGTTTTTGAAAGTTGTTTTGAAAGTGTTGTGGGAGGTGATTTTGAAAAGATAGGCAAGTGTTTTTTTGTTTTGCAAGTTGGCAAGTAACCAAGAGTTTGTCTACTCCTAAATTTACTCAAAGATCTTTGCTATGTTTTAATCCTTTTAACAATTTTGTTCCACCATTGTATTTGGTGGACAATCTTGTGTTAGGATGTGAATGGGACGGGCGCGGGTCATCGTTTAGACCATGATTGCAATTGTGCCAAGTATCTTTGGGCAATTTTTCCTTTAAGGGACTTGATCATTTTTAGGCAACTTTCGAAAGCGTCATCGAGGGACTATGATCATTTAATTGTTTTGTTTTTGCCAAAGACACCTAACATGCAACATGGCCCATTATTGAAGGTAACAAGTGGAGTACCCTAGGGGTGCAAGTGTGATTTGTGTTTGTTCATTTTCATGCTTGTTTATCTTGAATTTAGGTCAAACTATTTTTGGTTAATTTTTGCATACAAACCCTAATTCTATCATGGTATAATTAGAAAGCTTTTAAAGTGCGAAATTTAAAGGTCCTAAGTTATTACAACACAAATATGGGATGGGGGGTACAAATGTTCAAATGGGGATATTTTAGCAAGAAAATTAAACCTAAACTATTACATCCAAATTGAAATTATACAAATTAATTAATTGCACAATAATTAAATAAAATGAGATAAATATGCAAGATGCAAAAAAATGATTTTTATGTGTATGTAAAAAGTGCTTTTTCATGTGTCAAATAATCAAAAATAAAAATGATTAATTTTTGGTATTTTAATGTATTTAGGGCAAAACCCTAATTTGCTAGATAAAAGTATTAATTATTTAATGTATGCAATATTTTTTAATTATGTACAAAAAATAAATAAAAATGAAGTATATTGTCAAAAAGTGATTTTTTAAGTTAAATATTAATAAAAATAAAAATGTATTATTTTTGTGTTTTTAACCTAAATATACTAATAAATATATAAGTATTTACATTATTTATTAAATATATTAAATATGTACAAAAATAAAATATTTAATATTTACAAAAAAAAAGTATATTTTTATAAAATGTTTTCAAAAGGTAAAATAAAATAAAAATCAGAAAATAAAATGTATTGGTATTATTTTAGTATTTTGAATAAAAGTAAATTTATGTTTATTTACATATAAAGCTAAATGAAACAAAATAAATATAAAAAAAATGCAAAAAATGTGAGAAAAATATTTTTAATATTTTTTATGCTTTGACAAAAATAAATAAGTCAGAAACAAAAATCAAAAGTAAAAAATAATGAAAATAAAATGCAATGGGCCAAGGGGGTGCATGTGAAATGCAGTGGTGCAAAAAGGAAGAACAATACAGGCCCAGCCCAAGAAGACTTTGTCTTCAACCTCTGAATAAAAAAACAGAGCAACGCGTGCTTTCTGCTATCTCATGATTCCTGGACTTTCAAGCAAAACTCATAACACAAGAAATGTAGAGCATCAAGAGACGAATCCAGACATATAAAAAACTTAACTTAACTCTCAGAAATGAGAGAGAATTTCTCCATCCCTAATTCTTGACCTAAGTTTTTGTCAATGTTCAGGTCTTAAATTCTCTCAGCATGTGCAATATAAATGGAAAGTGAGGATATGTGTAGCTTCAGGGCCATGAGTAGAGCATTTTTCATTCATAAACTTAAAGCTAACTCTTCCTAGATTGAGAGATAGAAGTCCATGAACTTACCTGTTCAGCTTGGATCGTGTCTGGCAATGGAGGTACTTTCAGTGCAATGTGAGGACTTGTACAGCTTGCTTGAAGGTCGGGGATGCTTCTCCAACCTTTAGCTTGCTTTGAAACCAAGTGAATCAAGCTATGGCAATCAACCTGCAAAACTGAAAAAGTGAAAATGGTGAAGTTGGTTAGAGGTGTTACAGGTCGTGTCCAATGCTTGGGATAGCTTGTATAGGTGGTATGGAGTGTGTATGAACTGGTTTTGGCCAAGGCGCACATATCGTCGACATATACTTCTATCTCATGATGGATCATGTCATGAAACAAAGCAACCATGGCACGTTGGTAGGTTGCCCCAGCATTCTTCAACCCAAAAGGCATGACCTTGTAGCAAAAGGTGCCCCACTGAGTAACAAAAGTGGTCTTCTCCATGTCTTTAGGAGCCATCTTGATCTGATTATAATTGGAGAAGCCGTCCATGAAGAAGAATACTTTATGCTGAGCAGTGTTGTCAACCAGAACGTCGATGTGAGGTAGAGGGAAGTCATCCTTGGGGCTCGCCCTGTTCAAATCCCTGTAATCAACACACATTCGGACCTTACCATCCTTCTTCGGCATTGGAACCACGTTGGCAACCCACTGAGGGTAAGAAGTCACTTCTAGGAAACCGGCATCAAATTGTTTCATAACCTCAGCTTTGATTTTCTCGGACATCTCTGGACGCATACGGCAGACCTTCTGTTTTACCGGAGGGCATTCTTCCTTGGTAGGAAGGTGATGAACCACAATGTCGGTATCCAACCCAGGCATGTCTTCGTAAGACCAGGCGAAGACTTCCACGTAGTCATGCAGCATCTGAATCAAACATTGTTTCACACTAGCCTCTAGATTGGCACCAATCTTGACTTCCTTTATGTCCGTCTCAGTACCCAGATTTACCGTTTCCACTGGCTCTTCATGTGGCTGAATGGCCCTCTCTTCCTGGAGTAGCAGTCTTGCAAGTTCACCAGGCACTTCGCAATCATCTTCGCCTTCGTCTTCGGCTAAGTTGATCGGATTTTCGAAGTCATAACTAGCAGTAGCAGAGTTGTTACCAGTGAGATCCAGATTGGATTGGAACCTGTATAAGTGAGTGTGTGTAAATATAGCTGTTTTGCAATATATGATAAAGAAAGAAAAGGAGCACAAGATTTGAAATGCAACAAACGTCCAATGTTTTGATTAATGATATATGAAAATGTCATACAAAAGCCCTCACAAATGGAGCCACAGTGCCCCGAGTAGGACACCGAGCCATAGAATTTTCAACATATTGTTTGTTACAAATTGAAAACAAAAGAGTTCATTACTGAGTGACAAAAGTAATAGGCGTAAAGTCTTTGGCAGTCCAGTTGCTTGGTCCGCTGTCGGTTGTTGGGTAGATCCAGCTGTCAAATTCGGATTCCTCCACGTTGTCTTCAATAGCATTCACTCCTGGGTTGGTGATGAACACAGGAGGTCTTCCAATCCTTGCCTTATGAACAGCCTTCTGAGCCTCTGCAGTGAAGCCTAAGCCAAACTTGTCAGTCTTTGGAGTGAAGTCAGGAAGTCGGCCCTGGTTTGCGCACTCACCCTTCTCAATCACAGCCCGGGCATCCTTTAAGGAAGCCATCTTCAAAGGAGGGTCTTCAATCACAGTTTCAGCTGATGCTAACGTCTGAGGCACCTCTTCAAAGTGTTGAAAGGGGGTTTCAATGAATTCCCCATCCATTTCTATGTATCGGAATGAGTTTAAGTGGCTGACCATATACTCTTCTTCCCCTTGAACTGTAACAATCTTTCCTCTGACTGGGTACTTAAGCTTTTGATGCAGTGTGGAGGTCACAGCTCCAGCCTTGTGGATCCATGGACGACCCAGCAAACAAGAGTAGGATGGACGGATGTCCATCACATAGAAAGTTGAATCAAAAACTTGAGAACCAACCCTGATTGGAATGTCAACTTCGCCATGTACCATCCTTTTCGAACCGTCAAAGGCTCGGACAACAATGTTACTAGGCTTAAGCTCCAGACCCTCACAATCCAATCTATCTAGGGCCTTCTTGGGCAATACATTCAATGAAGAACCGGTGTCTACCAACACATAGGCAAGAGTAGTGCCCCTGCATTCAATGGAGACATGCAGGGCATCATTATGATTCTTTCCTTTTACAGTCAGATCGGCGTCAGAGAAGCCCAAACCATTATCGGCAGTCAAGTTGGCCACGCAATCAGTAAATTGATCAGCAGACGTTTCTTGCGGCACATGGGCCGTCTTCAGGAAGGATATCAGAGCCTTGGCGTGGGCCTCTGAACACAATAATAGTGATAGCATAAAAATCTTTGATGGGGTGTGCCCCAACTGCTCAACTACATTGAAATCACTTTTCTTGATAATCTTGAGGATCTCCTCCATCTCTTGCTGGGAGGCTTCAACAGTGGTTGTCTTTGGCGCCTCCGTCAGGGCAGGCAAATCAGTAGCAATCCCTTTGCCCCGAGCGTCAGATGACTCGGCAGCAGGGGTAGAAACAGGAACTTGATTAGGAAGTGGAACATGCACACTTGCAGGTGTGATGATAAGAGGTTTCTTAATAACTGGTGGCGTAATATCTGGAGAGAACAACCTACCACTGCGAGTAATTTTGGCAGGCCCGATGATGTTACTGACGCCGGTACTTGTATCAAACTCTTGCTTTACTCCAAGAACATAAACATCTGCCCCATAGTGCCATGGGACAGCTTTGTCGGATGTATAAGGGAGAGGCCCCGGAACTGTGATGATGATAGGAGCAATCTTCTGAGTGGACATGATTTTGACAGGCTTCTTTGAAGGAGCCTTAGGAGGTTTGTTGAAAATAGTGACAATAGAAACTTCTTCGGCAGGGGCAGCAGGAACGACAATCTTCTCGAACAAGATTTCTTTGCTATCCATCAGGCTTTGGATACCTGATTTCAGCAAAGGACAACCAAAAGGTGAAACAGCACATAGAAGGCAATCTTCACCACATCCCGAAAATAAACCGGCTAGCAACAGTTTCCTTTTAACAGTCGATAACGGAGTAACAATCTCTTCTACGGAGGCTACATACCGGTCTTCTTCCACATCATTCACTCCATGCTGGGGCATGGGAGCAGTCACAACATTCGGTCTTTCGGGCGCCTCAAACTGTATTTCTTTAGCATCAATAAGGTCTTGAACCTTATTCCTCAGAGCCCAGCAATCGTCCGTAGTATTCTCGGGGCTATCAGAGTGATAAGCGCAACGGGCGTTGGGGTTGTACTTTGGAGAAGCTGTGTTCACTACCTTTGGAGCTTCTTTGACAGTTACCAGATTGGTTGACAGTAGTTGCGGCAAAATCTGAGACAGGGTCATACTGAGCCGAGTGTATTGCCTTTTGGGTCTCTCACCTCTTTGTTGATTATACTGCTGAGGAGCAGCAGCAGGATTTGAAATTACCAATGCATTGACAGCTTGGCGGCGTTCCGACTTAACTTGTCTTCTAGGACCATAAACAACACTAGCTTCCTTCTTGAAAGGCTTCTTCTCAGTACTAGCAGTGGCACCTTTCTGTATCTTCCCCGACTTGATACCAGCTTCTATTCTCTCACCAGTCAAGATCAAATCTGTAAACCCAGCAGAAGAATTACCAATCAGATGGTTAAAGAACGGACCAGACAAGGTCCCTAGGAACATGTCAACAAGTTCACGGTCAGTCAAAGGTGGCTGCACCCTGCCACCCAGGTCTCTCCACTTTTGCGCATACTCCTTGAATCCTTCGCCCGTCCCTAATGACATACCCTGGAGTTGGGTACGTGTAGGAGCAAGGTCAGAATTATACTGATACTGTTTATAAAATGCCGTAGCCAAGTCTTCCCAGTTTCGGATACTGGCTCCATCCAGCTGATAGAACCACTCGAGTTGAGCCCCAGAAAGGCTATCCTGAAAGAAATGGATCCAAAGGTTCTTGTCTGCAGTGTAAGGTTGGATCTTCCTTACATATGATCTGAGATGCATCTTCGGGCAGGATAGCCCGTCATATCTTGCAAAAGCTGGCACTTTGAACTTCGGGGGGATCACAATTCCAACAACTAATCCCAAATCTTCGAAATCTAAGCCGGAAACTCTCTGCAGCTCCATAGCTGCCAACCTGTCTTCCAAACCCTTGTACTTATCATTGGCGGGCGGGTATTGTTGATCAGAGTAGTCTTCGTCCTCTTCAGCCTCCTCTTCTTCAACCTCGGATTCGGAAGGTACCGCAGCCGCATTCCCTTTACTGGTTCCCTCTTCAGATGTAGGGGGAAATTAAAGGACTCTTCTGGCTTCACCCTCAAACCTTCTTCCTAGGGTAGCCACCCCGATTCTCTTCTTCTTCTTTTTCACTTGGTCTTTGTTCCCAAGCAGGGCCTTCAGATCTTCCTGACCCTTAGCCAAGGTCATAAGGAGTTGTTGAAACTGTGAATTCTGAGACTGCAAGTCCTTGACCGTCTGTTCGAGATCCATCTTACTGAAATAAACAGCAGAAAGATAAGGAAACCTGGTGTGGAGACCTGCTTATGTGTATGATGAATGATATGCTTATGTATGCAATGCATTCAAGGATTTAGCAAATTCAAAATTGTTACAAACAAAAAAAGAATGCACGTCATATTAAGAAGAAATTTGTCAGTACATAAATGCCCCATGGGCCAAATATTACAAAAAAACTTCTCAAGGTAAAAAGACATTGCGCATCCTCTTTGGTGCGATGTAGCTGTTGAGGGTCTCTTCCTCGTGGAGTCGGCGGGTAAGCTTTAAAACCTTCTTCTCACTGGCGTAGAAGCTGGCTTCAAAAGTGTTTCATTCCTCCTTGAGTTGGATCCAACTCTTCTGCATCTCCTCCCATGATGTAGGCATGTCAGGATATAGGACGGTGTAGGGAACCTCTCCTTCCGTAACGGGCTCTTTAATCACAGGGAGAACATGAGGATAAGGCATCATTAGACTCTGGGCTCGGGTTCGTACCCACTTGAGATAAGGCTCAAGAGGGATGGAATTCTTGTGCCCCAGTGTCTTGCTGTCAACCTTGTTAGGAATCCTCCAAGCTCTGATGAATCTTTGGCGAAGTCCTTGCGCATCATTGTCGAAGTCAAAAACTAGGTCAGGAATCAACATGTCGTGAGGGCTATCCCTCCGTGCGTATCCAAATTGTCTCAAGGCTAGACAAGGGTTGTAGGTAATGCCTCCCCTAATGCCAAGTAATGGAACATTAGGGAACTCTCCACAACGATCGATGATGATGACATTTTCTCTGGACCGAGAACACCAATGCACATCAGAGTGAGTAAGGGTCATCAACCGTTGTGACACCTTAAGCCTTGGTCATTCTTCAAGACAGATTGTGGAAGGTGCGAAATAAACCACCTTGCAAGGAGAGGAGTACAACACATGAGAACACCCCTCTTTCTCATTGTTCGTGTGTAAAATGAGTGAAGAATGTCCCCAAGCAATGTTGGTATTGGATTCCTGGATAAGAAAATCTTGACGACGTTGACATCTACAAGCTGGTCAGGATTTGGGAACAAGACCAACCCATAAATGAGGAGCGCCACAATTTCTTCAAAGGCTTGTAGGTCCAATGAATTCCAACACTCTTGTGTTTTCTCAAACAAGAATTTTGCCAAGAAACCTTTGACACCGCTTCTAGTTTCCCAATGCCCCTTGATGTCAGATGGCTGTAGGTGTAGTGCTTGAGCAACATCTTCAGACTTTGGTTCCTTTTCCGTACCGTTGTAGGGTAGTTGATTAAGGATAGGAATTCTCAGGAGTTGAGAAAATTCCTCCAAAGTGGGCACCAATTGGTAGTCGGGGAAAGTGAAACAGTGGTGAAGAGGGTCAAAGAACTGGAACAACACCTTCATCATGTCCTCTTCAATGCTGGTGTTGACTAGGCTGAGCAATCTACCATGTCTTTCACTGAAGGGAGAGCTTTCTGGAATTCTGGATGTGAGCTCCTTGAGTTGAGGAGGGATTTTCACAAGGTTGACTTGGATAGTTTTCCTGCGAGGAATTTCCATGACCTACAAAACAAGAACAAAGATGAAGATCTAAACCCTTGAAATGGTTAGTGAATGCATATGATGCTTTATGATGTTCATGATGTATGCACAAACATATGTACAAGCAATTCACACAAAACCGTAGTTTCAGGCTTGCATGGGGTTTCATAGGTAAGTACCCTCTTGAGTGTAGTTGGCTTAAAAACCTGTCCTATAAATAGTAACCGGGTTCTAAGGAGCTCAATATCACTGGATTGTTTTCATTGTTCATTGTTTTGGTTTAGCCACTTAACTAGCGACCAAAATATTCCAAGAAAATAACCCTCAATGAGTGTAGTATCGAGTATCTACCAACTTCGAACTGCACCAAAGCCGGTCATCTCACTACCCCTAATGAAAGGCCAAGATGGTCAAGTAAGGTTCTAGGTCATTAGTGCTTAGTGACATCACTCAGCGGCCCCGTACTCTCCTTGATTGAACTCAAGGGTTACTGGTACTCACAAATATGTTGCACTAATATAGCTATTGCTTCAACCGTGTCGGTATACCCCGCACAGTTTCCACAACATATTGCTATCTATGAATGTTTCCCCAAATCCGGGTGTAGGATTGCAAACCCAAACAAGAGCACCAAGGTGTAAAGCAATCAAAGCAAACAATTAGTCATGCAAGAGGGTGATCTAAGCCCTAAGGTTACTCCACTTTTAAGTTCTCCCCAGCAGAGTCGTCAGTTCTGTGATACGGTGGGAGAACTGACTTGGGTTTTGCGTTTGTTTTCGCAAATGTTTCGGTTGAGCAAGAGTCGCCATCGACTTTTTATTTTATCCTAAGGAAAGGTTAAAAAGCACAACAAAAACCTTTGAGATGTTTTCTTGGGTTCGGGGAGTAGATTATAGAAAGGGAAGGTATTAGCACCCTTTCTATCCATGGTTATCCATGGGCTCTTAGTTACTTGCTTCGATCAACTTGCCTTGATTTTCAATTGTTTGAAATGGTGCTTCGTGTGTGGGTTTTGAAAATGTTTTGAAAAGAAGCCAATGTGGTGGCAACCTTTGTAATGATCCATGTTGGGATGTATACAAAGGTGTATGTCTTTTGAAAAGTTTTCAATGTTTTTGAAAGTTGTTTTGAAAGTGTTGTGGGAGGTGATTTTGAAAAGATAGGCAAGTGTTTTTTTGTTTTGCAAGTTGGCAAGTAACCAAGAGTTTGTCTACTCCTAAATTTACTCAAAGATCTTTGCTATGTTTTAACCCTTTTAACAATTTTGTTCCACCATTGTATTTGATGGACAATCTTGTGTTAGGATGTGAACGAGACGGGCGCGGGTCATCGTTTAGACCATGATTGCAATTGTGCCAAGTATCTTTGGGCAATTTTTCCTATAAGGGACTTGATCATTTTTAGGCAACTTTCGAAAGCGTCATCGAGGGACTATGATCATTTAATTGTTTTGTTTTTGCCAAAGACACCTAACATGCAACATGGCCCATTATTGAAGGTAACAAGTGGAGTACCCTAGGGGTGCAAGTGTGATTTGTGTTTGTTCATTTTCATGCTTGTTTATCTTGAATTTAGGTCAAACTATTTTTGGTTAATTTTTGCATACAAACCCTAATTCTATCATGGTATAATTAGAAAGCTTTTAAAGTGCGAAATTTAAAGGTCCTAAGTTATTACAACACAAATATGGGATGGGGGGTACAAATGTTTAAATGGGGATATTTTAGCAAGAAAATTAAACCTAAACTATTACATCCAAATTGAAATTATACAAATTAATTAATTGCACAATAATTAAATAAAATGAGATAAATATGCAAGATGCAAAAAAATGATTTTTATGTGTATGTAAAAAGTGTTTTTTCATGTGTCAAATAATCAAAAATAAAAATGATTAATTTTTGGTATTTTAATGTATTTAGGGCAAAACCCTAATTTGCTAGATAAAAGTATTAATTATTTAATGTATGCAATATTTATTAATTATGTACAAAAAATCAATAAAAAGGAAGTATATTGTCAAAAAGTGATTTTTTAAGTTAAATATTAATAAAAATAAAAATGTATTATTTTTGTGTTTTTAACCTAAATATACTAATAAATATATAAGTATTTACATTATTTATTAAATATATTAAATATGTACAAAAATAAAATATTTAATATTTACAAAAAAAAAGTATATTTTTATAAAATGTTTTCAAAAGGTAAAATAAAATAAAAATCAGAAAATAAAATGTATTGGTATTATTTTAGTATTTTGAATAAAAGTAAATTTATGTTTATTTACATATAAAGCTAAATGAAACAAAATAAATATATAAAAAAATGCAAAAAATGTGAGAAAAATATTTTTAATATTTTTTATGCTTTGACAAAAATAAATAAGTCAGAAACAAAAATCAAAAGTCAAAAATAATGAAAATAAAATGCAATGGGCCAAGGTGGTGCATGTGAAATGCAGTGGTGCAAAAAGGAAGAACAATACATGCCCAGCCCAAGAAGACTTTGTCTTCAACCTCTGAACAAAAAAACAGAGCAACGCGTGCTTCCTGCTATCTCATGATTCTTGGACTTTCAAGCAAAACTCATAACACAAGAAATGTAGAGCATCAAGAGATGAATCCAGACATATAAAAAACTTAACTTAACTCTCAGAAATGAGAGAGAATTTCTCCATCCCTAATTCTTGACCTAAGTTTTTGTCAATGTTCAGGTCTTAAATTCTCTCAGCATGTGCAATATAAATGGAAAGTGAGGATATGTGTAGCTTCAGGGCCATGAGTAGAGCATTTTTCATTCATAAACTTAAAGCTAACTCTTCCTAGATTGAGAGATATAAGTCCATGAACATACCTGTTCAGCTTGGATCGTGTCTTGCAATGGAGGTACTTTCAGTGCAATGTGAGGACTTGTACAACTTGCTTGAAGGTCAGGGATGCTTCTCCAACCTTTAGCTTGCTTTGAAACCAAGTGAATCAAGCTATGGCAATCAACCTGCAAAACTGAAAAAGTGAAAATGGTGAAGTTGGTTAGAGGTGTTACAGGTCGTGTCCAATGCTTGGGATAGCTTGTATAGGTGGTATGGAGTGTGTATGAACTGGTTTTGGCCAAGGCGCACAAATGGATTGAGTTGTAGAAGTCCAACTGCAGAAGGGACTCTGTTTTCTGCAGTAGGATGGTGTTTTTGTGAATGGTGAGGTTTGGAAGGTGTTTTGGTCGTGCCTTAGCTTAGGTTTGATATTTGGAATGTGTTTAACAAGTTTCTCTTAGCTTGTGTTGGCAGAAATGTGTGTTGTGTTACAAAATGCAAGGTTTCTTCTAACTTAAGCAAAAATTGTCAACTTGGTTTCTAGACTTGTGCAGGCCCCTCAAATGTGCTGCAAAGCTTTGTCTTGATCAGTGGGATATATCCCTGAACTTGTGCCAAAAGGATTTGCATTGTACTTCTTGATTTGCAAACTTGACATAAAGCCATACTTTTCAAAAATGGATAATTTGCTTTTTCCATATTAAGGTTAATCTTTTGTGTAATGGCTTAATGGACAAGATAATGCTAGGACACAAAGGTTTTGCATTAAATTATTGAGTGTGGATGAGATAAAAGGCCTGTAATCTAGCTTAAAGCATGCTGAGTTCAAAAATGCAAAGTTATGGACATGCCTTTGGCCATGAATCAAAGTGACTTTTGCTCATATTGCCAAATTCGATTCTCCCTAACCACAAGGTTGTTTGATGAGTTCTTGGACATTTTGGAAAGCTTGGAATGTGTAATACAATCCATCTTTGTAATGCAAATTAAAATTCCAAGTGGAAGCATGTGAAAAGTGGCCATGAAGTTAGGCAAAAATCCTGCCTAGAATAGGTCAAAATTTTTCTAAGTTAAGAATGTTTTGCACCCTTGTTCCAAAAATCATAACTTGAGCTACAAGCTTCTTTTCAGGAAACTTTGTGAATAAAAGTTGTAGATTTTGCAATAGAATATAACTTTCATGTTTTGAGTTTTCCTTGAATCCAAATGTATCTTGGTGAACAAATGGGACAAAGTTAGGAAAAAATTAGGGATTTTCATAACTTAGAAAATTTCTAAGTTATGAAAATTCTTCATTTTAAACCCTAATTTGCAATTTTGGGTTTCTTGATGAACAAGTTTCATAATTTGGCATGTTTTGATGAAAAATGAATCTTGACACTTGATTTTGACCAAAAAGTCAAAGTTTGACTTTTCAGTATACAGTCAGATTTGGCTCAGTTGACTGGAAAATTCATCTGTCAATCTTGTGCATTTGGGATCTTTTGAATTTGTTGAACATGTCAAGACAATTCCATGGGGTCCTTGAGTCCATATGTGAGCTTGGTTTGCCATTGACTAGGTCAAACAGTCAAAAATTGCCTTTGTGCAGTCAAAACCCTAAAAATGACCATTTTGCCCTTTTGGTGATCTGATCAAATTTCTTGTGGAATTGTGATCCAAACTTGACCAAATGCTTCATATGAGTTCATAATGTTGATGTGGGTCAAAAATCATGAGGTTTGACTATCAATTGACCATAGTTGACTTTTTTCCCCAATACAGCTGATTTCTAGGTCAACTGTCCCATTGACTAGGCAAAGATTGGAATCAAGGCTTGAAACTTGGTATGGATAAAATTGTGAGTCCAACATGAAGCATGAAAGTTATCTAAGGAATTTTAATTCAAAACATCTTTGTGCAAACTCAAACCCTAATTTGGGCCAACAATGCAAGGAGGAGCCTTGAGCAGAGCAAACCCTAACTGAATCTTGAACTCCAAGGGTCTTGTGATGAGAGAATGTTGAGGAAATGGGAGGGAAAATTTTGGGGTACAACAGGTTGTATTTTGTGGTGAGGTGGGTGGAGTGATATCAAGCGAAATTATTATTGTATAAGCGGGAGTGGGAATGGGATTTTGAGGTTGTGGTTGGTTCATAGCAAAAATGTTTTCAGTTGGTAGATTGAAAGGTGGTTTTATGGTTGCTAGAGGTTCATTAATCCCAGGAATTCTCCAAGATCCAGCATCATACCATCCAGTGGGTCTGGGTGATAAAGGTCTGGGAGGGGGTCTTGAGAAACGTTCAGCAGGAATAGGTTAAAAAATAGATGGTTCAGGGGGTTCTGAATGAGAGGGTTCTGATTGGCTGTCAAAATGTTCATCAGAGTCAGAATCACTTAAATATGTTGAGAACTGATTTTTACTAAGGTTGTCAGCAAGGGGTTCAGATGGTGAGGTTTGAGAGGATTCAGCAGATGCAAATATATTTTCATAATTATAAACATGTATAGTTTCAGCATGATTACCTGTCTTCTTTTTCTTCTGAGGAGAGTCAGAAGGTCCTTCTACAACTTTTCTCTTCACATATCCTTGGAGAACAACATCAGTAGAAGCTTGATTTCTTCCTTGAAGCCAAGATGGATCAATAGGTGATTCTGTTTCTCTCCAGGTCTCAAGATAGTGCAAAACCATACGAGAATGTTCCAACGAGTTGAACATAGGAAAATTAGCAATAGGAATTCTTCTTTTCTTCACAATAGTTGACAAACATGGAGAGGGTTCCACCAACAGTTTGTCAATAATTTTCCTCTTTAGCAGGTTCTTTCCAGTCATTATTTTACCACAGATAGGTTCAAGCTCCCCCAGAAGATTAGCTTCTCTTAGGTGAGCAATCAGACCATTCTCAGTCAGAATGTCTGATAATAACCTTCCCATGGGAATCCAATTCCTCTTTGATTTGGGATTCTTCATCCTTTCAGCTTCTCTGGTTTCTTTGACATGGTTCCAGAGGTGTTCAAAAAGCAAGTAGGGAAAATCAATTTTGACATTGGTTCCAAGGCAAAACAGCAAATATTGTTGATCAACATTGATGTAATCAGGAGAACTGGTGTCTTTCATGTGGTGAATACATCCATGAATAATCCTTGCCCAAATCTTATACTTGTCTTTCAAATCCCTAACTTTGGAGGAACTTTGACCATTTGTAAAAATCTATGTGTATACCCTAGACATCTCCATTCTTCCAGTGGGCATTCCTGTAACTCCAAGTCCTTTAAATCCCAGCAACCTTCTGATTAGATTTTCTATAATGGATATTTCCTTTCCCATTACAAAAGAAAGAATAACCTTGGGAGTTGCAATAGCGTGAATCCAGAATTCTTTTACCAAATGAGGAAAGACTGGACTAGTAAGACGATCAAAGTAGCTTTCCCAACCTTGAAACTTCACAGCAGGGAACAAGTCAAATCCATTCTCTCTGAGATTATCAAAGTCTACCATTAGCTCACTCAAAACTTCCAAACTTTCTACCGGAATGAGTGTTGTCCTTTCAGGTATACAGTATTGCTCAGAGTGGGTAGAGGAAGAAGAAGCCATTGAAATTTTATGAAAAGAGAAATTTTTGAAAAGGGTTTTAAGAGAAATGTTCAAATAAAAACTTGAGTTGAAAGAGACAGTAAAGAATGAAATGGTTTTTCAAAGAGTATTTATAGGCATTAATTTCAGAGAATAGGTTAAGAATTAAATTAGAAGTATTTAATACAAATTAAAATAAAGATTAAAACGGATTTAAAAAAAACGATTCTCATCATTACTTGCATTTAATGAATTGCTAAAAATGAGGGAAAACGTGAGATTATGGCTAATCATCAACAGTTACCTAGAAAGTCATCAGTAGCTTTTGCACGCTTGACCTTTCAGAAACACACCACGTGTTCATCTCCTGAAGGATGCATGTAACAACTGTTTGTTCTAATGAATTTCTGAACTACACTTGGACAAGAAGCGTTAGAATGATTCATATAGCTTCTGTTACAACTTCTCTTCTAACTTCTGAAGAGTTGTTGATCAGAGCATTCATTTCAGAAAGTTCTGAAGCCAGTCACAGAAATAAATATTATTTTATTCAGGACATAATTCCATACAAATATTTTTCAGAATGAAATTAAATCTATCTTCTGAAAGGGGTTTAGTAAAAATGTCAGCCCATTGATGGTCTGTTTTTACAAAAATCAAGTTTAAAATCCCCTTCTGAGTATAGTCCCTTATGAAATGATATTTAATTTCTATATGTTTGGCTTTAGAATGTAAGATTGGATTTTAGAAAGACAAATAGCAGAAGTATTGTCACAGAAGATAGGAATCTTACTTTCATAAAGGTTGAAATCTTCTAGTTGACTTTTCATCCAAATCATCTGAGAGCTACATCCAGCAGCAGATATATATTCAGCTTCTGTGGTTGATAGAGCAATTGTTGCTTGCTTCTTGCTGTACCATGAGATAAGATTGTCACCCAAAAACTGGCAGATTCCAGAGGTGCTTTTTCTTTCAATTCTATCTCCAGCAAAGTCAGCATCACAATAACCTGCTAGTTTGTAATCTTGTGATCTTCTGTAACACAGACCAAGATTAGAAGTACCTTTCAGATACCTAAGAATTCTCTTAACAGCTGTTAAATAAGATTCTCTAGGATCTAATTGGAATCTAGTACACAAGCACACGCTAAATTATATATCAGGTCTAGATGCAGTCAGATAGAGAAGGGATCCAATCATACCTCTGTAGAGCTTCTGATCTACTTTCATACTTACCTCATCTTTACCTAGAATGCAGGTTGGATGCATAAGTGTCTTGGCATCTTTGCTTTCTTACATTTGAAATTTCTTCAGAAGTTCTTTAACATACTTCGTCTGATGTATGAAAGTACCTTCTTGAGTCTGGTTGATTTGAATTCCAAGAAAGAATTTCAATTCACCCATCATGCTCATTTCAAATTCTTCCTGCATTGTCTTAGCAAATTCTTTTCCAAGGGATATATTAGAGGTTCCAAAAATTATATCATCAACGTAAATTTGACAGATTAAAATATCATTTTTAAATGTTTTTCTAAAGAGAGTTGCGTCCACTTTCCCTCTGGTAAAATCTTTTTCTAATAGAAAATTACTCAGACGATCATACCAAGCTCTTGGAGCCTGTTTTAAAACGTACAAAGACTTTTTCAATTTAAAAACATATTCTGGTTGTTTTGAATCATTAAATCCAGGAGGTTGATGAACATATACTTCTTCTTCTTCAATATAACCATTTAGAAATGCACTTTTAACATCCATTTGATATAATGTAATGTTATTTTGTACAACAAAAGAAATTAATAATCTTATAGATTCTAACCTGGCGAATGGGGCAAAGGTTTCATTATAATCAATTCCTTCTTGTTGACTATAACCCTGTGCAACCAGTCGTGCCTTGTTTCTGATTACTTCTCCTTGTTCGTTCAATTTGTTTCTGAAGACCCATTTGGTTCCTATAACATTGAATCCTTTGGGTCTTGGAACTAGACTCCATACATCATTCTTTGAGAATTTATTTAGTTCTTCTTTCATTGCTAAGATCCAATCATTATCTTCCAGAGCTTCATCAATGGTAGTTGGCTCAATCAGAGAGACTAAACCAAACAGAGATTCTTCATTGATTCTGAGAGATGATCTTGTTCTGATGGGATCTTCTTTTCTTCCAATGATTACGTCTTCTTTGTAAGCTGAAGATAATCTAGGAAACCTTTTCTGAGTGAGTTGGTCAGAGATTCTGAGATTGTTGAGAGCATTGTCAAGAGGATGATTTGCTACGTCTTCTTTTGCCTCTGAACTTTCAGAGTTTGAGTGATGATCTTCTGTACCTACAGAAAAATCAATTTGCTTTGGCTGTGGTTAGCCAAGCTTATCATCAAACCTGAATTTGATTGATTCTTCAACAATCAGAGTTTCTGTGTTGTATACTCTATAGCCTTTTGAGTGTTCAGAGTATCCAAGTAGGAAACACTTTTGTGCTTTAGAATCAAACTTATTCAGAGTTTCTTTGGTGTTTAGTATAAAACAAGTACATCCAAAAGGATGGAAATAAGAAATGTTGGGCTTTCTGTTTTTCCACAATTCATAGGGAGTCTTTTCAAGAATAGGTCTTATAAAGATTCTATTCTGAATATAACACGCTGTATTCACAGCTTCTGCCCAAAAGTGCTTAGCCATATTTGTTTCATTGATCATGGTTCTGGCCATCTCTTGTAATGTTCTATTCTTTCTTTCTACAACTCCATTTTGCTGGGGAGTTCTAGGACAAGAAAAGTTATGAACAATACCATTTTCTTTAAAATATTTTTCAAAATAATGATTTTCAAATTCACCACCATGATCACTTCTAACTTTTGTGATTTTAAAATCTTTTTCATTTTGCACTTGAGTACAGAAGTCAATGAATACAGAATGTGACTCATCCTTGTATTTTAAAAACTTTACCCATGTCCATCTGCTGAAATCATCAACGATGACCAATCCACACTTCTTGCCTCTGATGGATGTAGTTTTCACTGGTCCAAACAGATCAATATGAAGTAACTCTAATGGCTTAGAGGAAGAGACAACATTTTTAGATTTAAAGGAAGGTTTTGAAAGTTTTCCTTTTTGACATGCTTCGCACATAGCCTCTGAGTTGTACTTCAGATTGGGAAGTCCTCTGACTAAATTTAATTTATTTAGTTGAGAGATTTTTCTAAGACTGACATGTCCCAATCTTCTATGCCATACCCATTGCTCATTGCTAACAGACAAAAGGCATTTTACGTTTTGAGATTTAAGATCTGATAAATCAATTTTGTAAATGTTGTTCTTTCTCTTACCAGAAAAGAGGATTGGTCCATCCTTTTGATTTACAGCTTTACAGGAGTTTTGATTGAAGATAATGTCATAGATATTGTCACTTAATTGACTTATAGACAATAGATTATGAGATAATCCTTCTACTAATAAAACATTAGAGATAGAAGGAAAGTTACCGTTTCCTATGGTTCCAGAACCAATAATCTCCCCTTTCTGATTACCTCCAAACTTCACATCTCCTCCAGTTTTAAGTTCCAGGCTTTGGAACATAGACCTTTTTCCCGTCATGTGTCATGAGCATCCAGAGTCCAGGTACCATGACTGGTGTTTCAATTGAGTTGTGAAGGACATCTGCAACAAATATTATTTTATCCTTAGGTACCCATATCGTTTTGGGTCCTTTTGGGTTAGCATAAGAGTTTCAAGAATGTGATGTATATTTTATATCATGTGAATGTCCAAACTTGAATTGCTTATTCAGAGGTTTGTAAGTGAAGGTCATTTTAGCAACAGGTTTTGGAATGTATGTTTCCTTCCCTTTGGGAGGTTCATATCCAATTCCTCTTCTGTTTTTCCCACTAACTCCATAAATCATTGAAGCCATTTTGCTTCTGTCTATGCTTTTAGCAAGAAAAGTTTGAAAGCTATAGTCATATTCTTTCAGAATATCTTTTGAACTAGATACAGACTCTGAACTAAAATTATTTTGAACAATTTGAATTTCTTTTTTAAGTTTAAGATTGTTTTCTAAAAGTTCGGATTTTTCTGTTTCAAGTTTCTTAAAATCAGATGCAAGACTCTTCTTGAGTTTCTTTTATTTGATTTTGAGCTTACTGTAGTTTTCCAGAAGTTCTGATAAACTATCAACAAGTTCTTCTCTAGAAAATTCAGAAAATACCTCTCTTTGTTCTAACTCACAGTCTGAGTCATCTTCTGTGATAGCCATTAAAGCTAGGTTGGCATTTTCATCTTCAGAACCAGATTCATCTTCAGAAGAATCTGAGTCATCCCAGGTTGCCATCATTCCTTTCTTCTTTCCAAATCTCTTCTTTGGTCTTTCATTTTGAAGCTTTGGACATTCATTTTTGAAGTGACCAGGTTCTTTGCATTCATAACAGATGATCTCTCTTCTGTTTGACTTTTTATGTCCAGAAGATTCTGGTTTATCTTTTGACTTCTTGAAGTTCCTGAACTTCTTTTGTCTGTGCTTCCACAGATGATTGATCCTTTTGGAGATCAAAGATAGTTCGTCTTCTTCTGAAGTTGATTCTTCAGAGTTTTCTTCTTCAGCCTGAAAAGCGTTAGTATCAAATTTCTTAATTGATTTAAGGGCTAGAGACTTAGCTTTCTTCTGAGGCTCATGTTCATCCAGTTCAATCTCATGACTTCTGAGAGCGCTGATGAGTTCCTCCAAAGACACATTGTTCAGATCTTTTGACACCTTGAACACAGTGACCATTGGTGCCCATCTTCTGGGTAAGCTTCTGACGATCTTTTTCACGTGATCTGCTTTGGTATACCCTTTGTTCAAAACTCTCAGACCAGCGATCAGAGTTTGAAACCTAGAGAACATTGCTTCTATAGACTCACTTTCTTCAACTTTGAAGGCTTCATACTTTTGAACTAAATCCAGAGCTTTAGACTCCTTAACTTGGGTGTTTCCTTCATGAGTCATTTTGAGAGACTCAAACATATCATGCGTTGTATCTCTATTAGTGATTTTTTCATATTCTACTTTAGAGATAACATTTAAAAAAAATATTTCTAGCTCTGTGATGATTTTTAAAATCAGCTTTTTGCTGTCTATTCATATTTTTTCTATCCACTTTGTTTCCTTCTGAATCTTTAGGATGTTTGTAACCATCCAAGACTATATCCCAAAGATCACTATCATGACCTAGAAAGAAACTTTCTAGCCTATCTTTCCAGTACTCAAAATCTTCTCCATCAAACACTGGAGGTTTGTTATAACTATTATTGTTTTGTTCAGCGGCCATTGTGTTTTCTTCTGGATCTTTTTCTGACAAGGTTAAGTGTTGAGCTCAGAGTCAAGCTCTGATACCAATTGAAGGGGTAAGAAAACACTTAGAAGGGGGGGGGGGGGTTGAATAAGTGACTCTTTTCGTTCTTTCAATACAAAGCTCAAAACAGTAATGGAATTACACAATTATTTTTATCCTGGTTCGTTTAAACTCAAACTACTCCAGTCCACCCGCCAAGGTGATTTCGCCTTTCTCAACAAGGACTTAATCCACTATAATTAACTGATTACAATCACAGAACAACTGTTGTGACTAACAATGCACAAGTAAACTTACAAGTGACTAACACCACTAAGACTTAAATCTAGTCCTAGTCTGCTTGAGAAATCTGACCAAACTTGGTCTCTCAAGGAACAAATACAGAAGTATAATCTTTACAGATAATTGAAATAGAGTTTGCTTCTAATCAAGCTATATCACAACTGTGATTTTTCTTAGAATGTAATACACAATAATGTAAGAACTATGAGTTTGTAAGCTTTTGAATCTTTCACGTAGTTTCTTGTTTTAACATTGTTGTTGGCTTGCAATAAATGTCTTTCTACTTATAGTAGAAAAAATAAGACCGTTGCTGCCTTCAGAGGAAATGGAGAGCATTAAATGCTTTGCGTGTATCCTTGCAAAATTCCATTCTCCAAGAAACTAGTTGTAGTCACTTGAGTGTTTTCAGCCGTCTTTGCATTAATTAGCAAACGTCAGAATGTAAGAATGTGTTTCCTTTGCTTTGACAAGACACGTTGATTAATATGTTGTTTCAGTATTTGCTTTAACTCAGAACATGCTTTATTTAACTTCTGGTCAGAGCGTTGCTTGCTAAGATGTTGCTTTCAAGTTATCTTCAGAATCAAGAAGCCTGCTAGAAGTTAGAAGATACATTTAACAAATGAGTGTTCTTACCAGAGTCAGCAGATGCGTTTGAATAAAAGGTTCTTTTATCAAAGAACTTCTTCATAATCTTTGCTTAGCACTTTGGAATATTTCTTGTCAGAACATTAACTAAGACATTCAAAACCACATTCATTAGAGCATAAATTATCTTAAATATAATTTAGTTATCATCAAAACACTTGGGATAGGTCAGAACTTAATCTTGTTCTTTCATCTTCGGCACTGGAACAATATTTGCAATCCACGACAGATAAGAAATAACTTTCAAGAAACCCGCATCAAACTGTTTCTGAATCTCCTCTTTGATCTTCTTAGACATCTCATGATGAGTTCTACGGAGCTTTTTTTTAACAGGAGGACAATCTTCTTTAATAGGAAATTTATGCACGACAATATCTATATCCTGCCCTGACATATCTTCATAAGACCAAGCAAAGATATCAACATACTCACGAAGCATTTCAACCAATATCTCCTTGACACTGTCTTCTAATGCGGCCCTAATCTTGACTTCTCTTTGGACCTCCTCGGTACCCAAGTTGATCACTTCAATATTCCTATGTATCCACGAACGCCCTAGCAAGCAACAGTAAGAAGGATTGATATCCATGATGAAAAATGTCACGTCGAACATTTGAGGACCTATCTTGATAGGAAAATCAACTTCACCAAATACATTTTTCTTCGACCCGTCAAATGCCTTGACTATCAGATTGCTGGGCCTCAGCACAAGCCCTTCGTAATCCAACTTCATAAGAGAAGACTTTGGCAGAACATTGAGGGATGATCCCGTGTCAACCAGCACACGTGATAAGGTAGTCCTTGAAATCTCCATTGAGATGTGCAACGCCTTATTATGTTTCCTTCCCTCACGAGGTAAATAGAAATCTGTGAAACCCATCCCATTACTTACCGAGATGCTAGCCATGATTCCTTCAAATTAGTTCACTAAAATCTCCTGAGGAACAAAATAAGTCCACAATAGCTTCATCAGTGCATTTCTATGAGATTTAGAATCTCATAGCAAGGCAAGAATCGAAATCTTCGAAGGCGTCTGGCTCAACTGATCGATAATCTTGTAGTCACTCTTCTTTGTATATCTCATCAGCTCTGTGACATCTTTAGCCACTCGGCATCCAAGGTCGGAACAGGAGGATTCAGCCCCAATTTTTCACCATTAACCACAATCTGCTTGCCTTTAGCCTTAGTAGAGGCGTCTACGCTACTTTCGGGTTGCTCAGGTGGAGAGAAAACCCGACCACTACGGGTAATCCTTCTTTCACTGATAATGTCCTGAACTTCAGGATTCTCATCTTCAGATTTATTTTCTTCAGGCTTCTGAGTAACAAGATTTTATCCCTAATAGTAAAATTCACCACTGTAATTCTAAGGAACCATCTTATCATTGACATATGGCACTGGACCAGGTAAAGTGGTAGTCACTGGTGACTGCTTGGAAGGGATTGGAATTGTGACAGACAGAGGAATCGTCTTGGACTTGATAGGAATAATAATCACATCAACCTCATCTTCCTGGATGTTAGGCTCAACGACCACACAGTCAAACTGAAGAGTTCCTTTAGTAATCAAACTCTAAACTTCATCCTTCAGACATTGGAAACCCTTTGGCTGAATCAAATAATCTTCACAGTCAAGACCACAGTCCAAGAATACACCTTTCTATGACAATTTCTCTTTCACAAATGATAGAGGTGTAGTCAGCTGGTTTAAATCTATGACTATATTCAAACATTCATCTTTGATAATGGAACTGACAATGGCTCCCCCATGAGGTGGCAAAGGCTGTTGCAGAATATTGGGTGTCGGTGCTGGTCCAAAATTGATATCATGAGAATCCAACAGGTCTTGTACTTTGTGTTTGAAAGCCATACAATTCTCAAGAGTATGCCCCTGCCCACCAGAGTGGAAATTGCATTGGGAAATTGCATTAATGTTGTATGGTAATTTCTCTGGATCAACCTTCCAAGGGCGCAACTCAGCTAACTTCAGTTCAATTAACTGAGGTAGTAATTCCACACAAGACATAGGAAGTACGTAAAACTTCCACGGGGGTTGTCTATGCTTCTGCTGATTATTTTGTCTCGGTATATATGTTTGCTTTTGAGGTGCGGCAGCCGGAATAGTCACATCAGCAATCTGATGATCTGACCCCTTATATTTACCTTTCCCATTTCGTGCATATAGTGCACTAGCTTCACTCTCTTTCTTCTACTGGAAACCCCAAAATACTTTTTGGCACTACCAGCATTAGTTTTAAAGACATCCCAAATCTTTCCTAGCTTGATTCCAATTTCAATCCTTTCCCCATACGTCACTATTGTACCCCAAAATTTGCCCTCTCTTTTCTCAAGGCGTTTTCTCACAAGGATTTTCAAAAGTTCAAGTTTGCACAAGTACAATTGGGCTCTCAATCATCAAATTGAAGAATAGAAAGTATGCTTCGATCCATAAGCTTCGATGGAGAATTTGGCTCCTTCGAGCAAGCTTTGGTCCACAAGCTTCGATTGAGCATCTGGCCCCCGTCGATGCAACGTTGGTTTGCATCCTTCAATTGTACATTGTTGCTTTCTTCAAGATAGCTTGATTTACATCCTTCGTTTGTGAATTTGGATTCTTCGAGCAATCTTTGGTCCACAAGCTTCATTTGGTCTTATGGCCTTCTACATTCTTGTATTAATTCACGAAGCATCTGGCCTCCTGCAGGTTTGCTTTGATTCACTGAAATGGCCCCTACATGCAAGCTTCGATTCAGAGAGCAATGGCCTCCTGAGTGCTTGTTTCACAAAGCATTTGCCTCCTGAATGTTTGTTTCACAAAGCATTGCCTCCTAATTGCTAGCTTCGAATGGGGATTGTTTCCCTTTGAAACAACTTCCTTCGATTCAAGAGGCAAGGGCCTCCTGTTGGTCTCCCTTGATTTAGAAAGTTAGTGACTTCCTACTGGTTTCTTTCAGTTCAGAAAGAAATGAACTTCTGAAAGCTTTCTTCGATTTAGAGGGCAATGGCCTTCTGAAGGTTTTCCTTTGACACAAAGCAGGGACCTCCTGCATGCAAGTTTCGATTGCACCATTGGCCCCTTACATGTTTGCTTTGATTCACAAAGCAGGGGCTTCCCTCATGCTAAACAGGCACAATGCAATGACTCCCATGCTTGCTTCGTCTCTACCTTTATACCCTTCAAGACACACAGCTTCTGCACTATGACACACAATTTGGTGGCCCATTCGAAGGACTTGCCATGGGTGGGAATAATTGGTTTTTCCTACTTTTGAGTATGGTCGAAGGTTTGGGCCTAAATGATCAAGCAGAAGGACTCAAAGTGGCATATTCAGCCGAAGATGGACCATTCGAAGGACAAAATGATCAAAATGAAAGAACATGCATTGGTGGCCCATTCGAAGGATACACGGTTGGTCCATTTGAAAGACACATAACTGGTGGGAAAAAATGTTACTTTGTGTAGTCTGGTCGAAAGTTATGGAAGGAAGATTCGATTCAAAGAGTCAAGTTGGAAACAGAATCCATAGGTCAGGCTACATAGAATTTCAACTTGTGCCTCACTCCATATTTAATTATTAAAATAAGTTCTTACTCAAGTGTTCTCCAAGGCAACTTGCCCTTAAAAGTTTTCATCATCATGTTTTCAGAAAAGTTTTTGAGCCTTGCGCCTGTCCTTTCTGCACACATGTCCCCTATAAGCTAGAAGCAACCCATCAAAACCATTGATTTTTGTATTTTCATCTTGGGATCGTGAAAAGTTGACACAAATGGATATTTGCTTTTTAACCAAACTATATTTTATTATTTTACAAATCTGTTCACTCTAAATTTTTTCTCTATAAATAGAGAAATCATTTGCAAGCTGAAACAAATTTTGGATGGTGTGGAAAGAATCTTCAAAAAAAACTCTTAAACTCTCAAACACTTAACACACTCTCAAACCCAGAATCCAAAGAAACACCACACTTGTTTCTTCCCTTTGAATCCATAACCCAGGGAAACACCAACCTAACGTTTTGCTCTTACTTTCAAATCCAGCCAAAGAAACACAACACTTGTTTCTTCCCTTCGAATCCAGGAGTACCCAGGGCAGCAGCTCAAGGTCCAACACCTACATTCCAGAGTCAAGCAAGGTAAGTCCTCTTAACCTTAAGCTTTTCCTTTCAAGCATAACATGTAAATAACCATTTCCTTTCGTTTTAAACATCATTATTATCCTTTGGTTTGTTTTTGTTTCCACCTTTTCAGTTTGTTTTCATTGCTAATATTTTGGTTTTGTTTCTTGGTTTATCAAACACTTTTTAAGAACTAACCTGACCATGAAACAATAATAGCATGGCCTCGGGCCATGCTGCTATTTAAATCCCAAATGAAAGAAAATAGGAGGAAGGATGTGTGAAACGAAGCCTTAGGCTTCGCCCCAGGCTGCTATCTTACCCCAAATGAAAGGAAGAAGAAAAAGGGCGTGATCAAAGGATACATACTCATGCTGCTTTACATGTCCAATCGAAAGAAGCAGAAGAAGGGTGAATTGAAGAGTGCCTGCTCACACTGACTTCTAGGCCCAATCGAAAGAAGCCAGGAAGTGTTGAATTGAAGGGCGCTACTGCCTAGATCGAAGAACTTGTTTTCCTTTCTTTTATTTTGATTTGTTTTTTACATTTCTTTTGTTATTCAATATGGTTGTAATAGCGTAGGACCTTTATTTTTTGCTTTTTTATTTCTTTCATAAATGTTAGTAATTAGGATGTATGGCAAGATACAACTAACAAGTAGACAACCCAAATCAAAGACAAAATGCATGCAATCAAACACACTATTCACACACATACACCTCTAGGGTAATCTCACTTGTTGCCTCAAAAAATAGTCATGTCCCTCGAATATGGGAGTTTTAGAAAAGACCCTCGATAAAAAGATCGTAGTCCCTCGGTGTCCCTCGATGTTTCCTTCGGTAAACGATCTACTCCCTAAACGAAAATTACTAAAACATCTCATAGGTTGCCTTCTATGACTATACAGTTGACCCATGTTCGTCCCTCTACATCCAAAGATAGGGATGCTTACCAATTGATGGTTAGATAGAAATATCAAAGGAAGAGAGAAATGAACAAAAGACTTTTGAGTAGGTAGAATGTTCTTAGTTGCTTGCTCACAATCCATTTTAAAAAACAAAACATTTTTTAAACACACCAAACACGTCCAAAACATGAAATATTTTCAAAAGTCCAAACACTTTGTATACATTCTTATAGAGACGAGAATCATTACAAAGTTTGCCTAAATGAAGGTTCTTTTCAAAAATACTTTTAAAACCCACCACAAACACATTTTTATACAAAGCATTTTCAAAGTGATCTAGAAAGCAACTAAGAGCCCATAGATAACTATAGATGAAAAGGGTGCTAATACCTTCCCTTTTCATAATCTATCCCCCCAAACTCAAGAAAACATCTCAAAGGTCTTTCCTGTTCTTTTCACCCTTTCCTTATTGGATAAAATAAAATTCGGTGGTGACTCTTGCTATCCGCAACAATTGCGATCAAATGCAAAACAAACCAAGTCAGTTCTCTCACAGTATTATAGAACTGGCGACTCTGCTGGGGAATTTACTTAAAAGTGGGGTTACCTTAGAGCTAGATCATATTTACTTGCTTTCATTGTTTGATTTTCTTGCTTTACATTATGTTTCCTTATTTGGGTTTATTTTGATCCTTTACCCAGATCTGGGGAAAATTTTAGGAAAGTAGCAATAGATTGGGGAAACTGTGCAGGGTATACCCACATGGTTGAAGCGATGACTACGTTAGTGTGACACATTTATTAGTACTAATAGCCCTTGAGTAGTCAAGCAGAATACGGGGCCGCCGTGTGGTGTCATGGAGCACTAAATGACCTTAGAACATTTAATTGAACAACTTAGCCATTAGGAAGTAGTGAGATATCCGGCTTTGGTGCAGTCTGAAGTTGGTTGATACTCTATGCTACACTTATTGAGATCTGACTTTTGGGATATTTCGATCGCCAATAAAGAGACTTACACTGAAACAATGCCCAATGAAGAAAGATCAATGATATTGAGATTCCCTAGATCCCAATTACTTTCTAGGACATGTTGAATCAACTAAACTTCAAAAGGGTACTTACCTATAAACCCCATGCAATCCTAAACCTAAGGACTTGTCTGCTTTGTGTGTATATGATTATTTGTACATAACAACTTGTTTGTTTACATACTTGTACATAACATCATGACATCATACCATAGCATTTAAATAACCATTTCAAGGATCTCAAGAGCCTGTGATGCAGGGACATGTTGAATTGAACTTCTATCAAGGGACAAAAGGATTTACTTTCCTCTAACCAAATACTGTCAAAGACCAAAGCACATTAGTTTGAGTCAAGGGCTATGACCCACTTGACATGGTAAGCTTGATTCTCGTGGAAGGACATCCATCAATACGAAGTTCTCCAATCAAAGCCGTGATTAAAGTTCAACTTCTAACATCTACTTGTGTTTACCCTGCGAGATCCTTGAAAACATGCATCCACATACCATGCATCATATCATGACAGGTTTCTCCCACACAGGTTTTTCTATCTTCCTACTATTTATTTCAGTAAGATGGATATGGGAAAAACAGTGAAGGATCTTCAAGCATAAAATGCTCAATTCCAACAGATGTTCCTGACTTTGGATAAAGGGCAAGAGGACTTGAAGACTCTTCTTCTCAAAGAAAAGAAGAAAAAGACAAAGAAGTCAGTGGGCGTCCTGAATTTGGGAAGGAGGTTCAGAGGACCAACAGAGCAAGCTCTAGAATTCACAACTCCGTCAACTGAGGGGGACAGTCATACAAAAGAAGGGGACAACGGTCTGGAGTCTAACAAAGAAGAGGATGAATATGCTGAAGAACAGTATCCTCCTACGGACGACAAATACAAACAACTGGAGGATCGTCTCAACGCCATGGAAATTCAGAGGGTACCATGGATGAATTTTGAAGATTTGGGTTTGGTTTCTCGAATGGTCATCCCACCAAAGATCAAAATCCCTACTTTTGCCATGTATGATGGGGTCTCTTGTCCTAAGATGCGTCTGAGATCTTATGTCCGTAAGATTCAGCCATACACCACTGATCAGAAGCTCTGGGTCCATTTCTTCTAAGAGAGTCTAGTTGGTACTCAACTTGATTGGTTCTATCAATTGGAAGGTTATCGCATCCACACTTGGGAGGATTTAGCTGTTTCTTTCTACAAGCAGTACTAATACAATGCTGATCTTGCACCAACTCGTCTGCAGTTGCAGAATATGGCCATGGGTTCCAACAAGGGTTTCAAAGAATACACCCAAAATGGAGAGACCTGGCAGGAAGAGTGCAGCCACCCTTAACTGACAGGGAGATGATTGATATCTTTATGGGAACTTTGACAGAACTATTCTTCAACCATCTGATCGGAAGTTCTTAAGATAGGTTCACCGAGCTAATACTGACAGGCGAAAAAGTAGAACCTGCCATCAGAAGTGGAAAGATCCAAGGAGCTAAATCCTCCGATACTCAGAAAAAGCCATACAATGGGAAGAAAGAGTTCAATGTTGTGTACGGACAAAAGGGTCATAACAAGAGCAACCACGACCAACATGTGGGGGCAATCCTGATCTCTAGTCCTACAACGCGGCGACAACAACAACAGGGAAATTAGCGAAGGCAAGACGAGCCCAAAAGATAGTTTACCAACATCAACATGCCAGTGTCTCACGCGTTGCAACATATGTTGAGGATGAATCTGATTATGTTGATAGGACCTCAACCAAACCCTAGAACTTCTTCTCCTAACTATAATCCTGATGCAATATGTGCTTATCATTCCGACAGTTCTGGGCATGATACTAACGATTGTTGGGAGCTGAAATACAAGATTCAAAACATGATTGACGCCAAGGAGATTGAGTTCGACCCTCCATAGGATCCAAATGTGATCACTGCTCCTATGCAAATCATTGAGAGCGACCTTTTCATTTTGAATTTTCAATTGTAATCTCTTTTGTTGTTCAAACACTTATCTATTAATGTTAAACTTTGTTTCATTAATGCATTGCATACATTTGTCTTAAATTAATCCATTCGTTTTCATTATATTTAAACTATGCTTTTTACTCCCAATATGCTTTTGAACAGACCTTGCTGACGATGTACATGCGTTCTTTCAATTCCTAAACACTGGAGTTATAAGGAAGATAATCCCTAGTCAACCCCTTTGATCCTAAGAAGTAGGGATTTTCTTTTTCATACAAATTGAAACCTTTAATCAAAACCTAAGGCAGGGTAGTCTCTCAGTTAATTCAAATATGCATTCAGTCGCAAGATTTCACTTCATACACAATGAATGACAATGAAAATGTCCTTCTGAATCAAAAGACGGTGACGGTTCCCGTAAAATAGGCATTCATTATCTCTCAAAAGAAAAAGCCCGCTGAGTCAAAACCTATGAAGGAGACTTAAAAAAAACTAGGGCATCCCGCTGACCATAATCTCAAAACATTCAGGCAAAAAATAGGGACAATAAATCAAAAAAGGAAGTCGCTACAAATCCCCAACAACAAAAAAATGTTGCAAAATGACTGCCTTCTCAAACAAACTTAACTCATCTGAACCATCACCAAAACGTCATTCCAGACTCAATTGGAATTCAAACGCACAATTAATTGAATTTAGGACTGGAGAACATCATGAAGAACGAGTTGGGTACAAATACACTTTGAGCCTTATCCTTTGTTTCTTAAACCGTGAACCAAACCACACTACAACCCTTTAAAAGTCCTAATTAAAGCATGGTTTAGTTCGAAAGCATATTGTTACAAAAGGTATCATGACTCCTGTAAGGCTTTACTATAAATCCTGAGTTGAATTCATATTCTTATAAAACTCTTTTATCTGCTAAAAATGCATTTTCAAAACTTCAAGACAAACATAAACTTTGCATTATTTGAATATCGTTGTTTGCATATAGTTATTGGTTTGACGATGGATAAATTCACACGACGAATATCCACTTAACAAAAACTCTCTCAAGAACAGAATCACTTCAAATGGAAAAACACTTCCAATGACAAATCTCCTATAAGCAAGGGGGAATGGCATGTCACGGTCCAACTCGTCTGGGGCAGTCAAGTTGAGATTCCAAGAAATCTCTCAAGAAGTGATGAATAACCAGGGGCAGGTCTGTATCTGAGTCACTTGGGGAATTGAACATGAATCCCAGTAAAAAGATCATGCACGACCAAACAAACATTTTCTGGAAGTAACTACAACACTTACTGTTGTGGGAAGAAACAAATCCATACAAAGTTCCTTTCATAAGGTGATCCCTAGTGAAGCCTTCAGAGCCACCTCTATAAGGTTGTCATCACAAAGTTGGATCCATGCAATCCCAAGCGAGAGTTTCAATCTCTGAAAAACCTCTCCCCAGCTGAGTTGGTCTTAAGAAGAATCCTCGAGGAGTTCTGCCAAAAGAAAACACCTCCCCAGCAGTTTTTCAAATATTATCTTCAACAAGGTTTATTTCCCCAACAAACAAAAAAATTCTCTAGCTGAGTCTGTCCTCCCTAGTGTGAGTTTGCCTCTCAGACTATTACAAACCAAGGGACTGCAACCCCTAGTCCCTAGTGAAGTCGTCAACAAAATCATTGTTATCTCTGAAGTTGCTATGAAGCCTGGACCAGACCAGATAACAATTCAAAAGCTCCTCTTCCCTATTAGAGTTTTCCACTGTCCCCAGTGAGTTGCTACGAATTCTGGAACCCGACCAGATAATAGTTAACTTCTTTATCCCCAACAAGTTTTTAACTTCCTTTCTCTCCAATCAAGATATAACTCCCCCAGTAGAGAAACGAACAACTAAAACTCCCAAACTCTTTTCCCCAAGAAGGAACCAATACTCTCCATAGAGTTTCCCTCAAGCAAAATCAACGTCCCCCAATGAATTTCTCCTCAAACAGCAAAACAGGAATCCCCAGCGGAAGTATTCTAAAACAAAGTCTGAAGATGTGCATACTCTTCATCCCAAAATGGCAGTCCGGGATTTCCCCAAGGCTTACCAACATTTGTAAAGGATTTATTTTCCCAAACAAAGAGACATTTCAATAACATTTCACATTACATACATGATAAATGCATACAACATAATCTCATTCATTCTTAGAACATCATCAAGCCATGCATACATTTGCATGCAAGTAACCCTCTTCCTTGTAGGAAAAGTCAATCAAATCAAGACCTCTTCTAGTTAGATTTATTTCTTCCAGATTAAAGATAGGCGAAATCAAGACCTCTTCTGGTTAGATTCATTTCTTCCAGATTAAAGACAGGAGAATCAAAGACCTCTTCTGGTTAGATTCATTTCTTCCAGATTAAAGACAGGCGAATTAAAAACTTCTTCTAGTTAGATTCATTTTTTCCAGATTAAAGACAGGACAACTATCTACAGGAGCGAATGAAGTTTTACACTGACTCATCCTGAAGCAACCCTACCCAGGTTCCTTCTCGTATATTCATAGGTGAAGTTTCACATGGACTCATCTTAAAGCAACCCTACTCAGGTTCCTTCTTATTTCCAGATGAAGTTTTATACAGACTCATCCTGAAGCAATCTTACCCAGGTTCCTTCTCATATATTCGTAGGTGAAGTTTCACACAGACTCATCCTGAAGCAACCCTACCCAGGTTCCTTCTCATTTCTAAATGAAGTTTTACACATACTCATCCTGAAGAAACCCTACCCAGGTTCCTTCTCATATATTCCCAGATGAAGTTTCACACGGACTCATCCTCAAGCAACCCTACCCAGGTTCCTTCTCATTTCCAGATGAAGTTTTACACGGACTCATCTTGAAACAACCCTACCCAAGTTCCTTCTCATATATTCCCAGGTGCAGTTTCACACGGACGCATCCTGAAGCAACCCTACCCAGGTTCCTTCTCATTTCCAGATGAAGTTTTACACAGACTCATCTTGAAGAAACCCTACCCAAGTTCCTTCTCATATATTCCCTGGTGAAGTTTCACACGGACTCACCCTGAAACAACCCTACCCAGGTTCCTTCTCATTTCCAGATGAAGTTTTACACTGACTCATCCTGAAGAAACCCTACCCAGGTTCCTTCTCATTTCCAGATGCAATTTTACACAGGCTCATCATAAAGAAATCTTACACAGATTCCTTTTCATATACCTCCAGACACAGTTTCGTACGGATTTATCCTGAAGCAATCTTACACAGATTCCTTCTAATTCATTTTCAGACATGGCTTAACACGAGTCCGTTCTAGCATAACATTCAGAGTTAAATCAACCAAATATTTATTCAGATACTCCTCCCAGTTACATTCAAGCTTAGGCTTGGTTTAATTTCTATCAATAATCACCTTCGGATGGTATCTATAAGCCCATCTCAGACAACTCTCCATCATCTCTCCAAATGGCATCTTTAAGCTCATTTCCTACAAAATCAACCACCACATCATCAAGTGCAAATTTCTGGGCACTCTATTGTTCAATCATCTTCAACCTTCAAGTAACGAATGTCGAACTCGCCAATCTAACTCTTCAGCTTTAAGAAGATTGAATAGGGGCAGATGTTGTACCCAAAAATTTGCCCTCTCTTTTCTCAAGGTGTTTTCTTACAAGGATTTTCAAAAGTTCAAGTTTGCAAAAGTACAATTGGGCTCTCAATAATCATATTGAAGAAGAGCAAGTATGCTTTGATCCATAAGCTTCGATGGAGCATTTGGCTCCTTTGAGCAAGCTTTGGTCCACAAGCTTCGATTGAGCATTTGGCCCCCGTCAATGCAATCTTGGTTTGCATCCTTCGATTGGACATTTTTGCTTTCTTCGAGCTAGCTTGATTTACATCCTTCATTTGGGCATTTGGCTTCTTCGAGCAAGATTTGGTCCACAAGCTTCACTTGGGATTATGGCCTTCTACATGCTTGCATTGATTCATGAAGCATGTGGCCTCCTACAGGTTTGCTTTGATTCACTGAAATGGCCCCTACATGCAAGCTTCGATTCAGAGAGCAATGGCCTCCTAAATGCTTGTTTCACAAAGCAGTTTCCTCCTGAATGTTTGTTTCACAAAGAAGTTGCCTCCTGCATGCTAGCTTTGACTGGGCATTGTTTCCCTTTGAAACAACTTCCTTCAATTCAGGAGGCAAGGCCTCCTGTTGGTCTCCTTTGATTCAGAAAGTTAGTGACTTCCTACTGGTTTCTTTCGATTCAGAAGGCAATGACCTTCTGAAAGCTTCCTTCAATTCAGAGCGTAATGGCCTTCTGAAGGCTTTCCTTTGACACAATGCAGGGACCTCCTGCATGCAAGTTTCGATTGCACCATTGGCCCCTTACATGTTTGATTTGATTCACAAAGCAGGGGCTTCCCTCATGCTAAACGGGCACAGGGCAATGACTCCCATGCTTGCTTCGTCTCTACCTTTGAACCCTTCAACACACATATCTTCTACACTATGACACACAATTTGGTGGCCCATTCGAAGGACTTTCCATGGGTGGTAATAATTGGTTTTGCCTACTTTTGAGTCTGGTCGAAGGTTTTGGCCTAAATGATCAAAGCATAAGGACTCAAAGTGGCATATTCAACTGAAGATGGTCCACACGAAGGACTACATGATCAAAATGAAAGAACATGCATTGGTGGCCCATTCGAAGGATACACGGTTGGTCCATTTGAAGGACACATAACTGGTGGGAACAAATGTTACTTTGTATAGTCTGGTCGAAATTTATGGAAGGAAGATTCGATTCAAAGAGTCAAGTTGGAAACAGAATCCATAGGTCAGGCTACATAGACCTCCAACTTGTGCCTCACTCCATATTAATTATTAAAATAAGTTCTTACTCAAGTGTTCTCTAAGGCAACTTGCCCTTAAAATTTATCATCCTCATATTTTAGAAAAGTTTTTGAGCCTTGCGCCTGTCCTTTTTGTACACATGTCCCCTATAAGCTAGAAGCAACCCATAAAACCATTGATTTAGGTATTTTCATCTTGGGATCGTGAAAAATTGACACAAGTGGATAATTTCTTTTCAACCAAACTATATTTGATCATTTTACATATCTGTTCACTCTAAACTTTTTCTCTATAAATAGAGAAAACATTTGCAAGCTTAAACAGATTTTGGATGGTGTGGAAAGAATCTTAAAAAAAAACTCTTAAACTCTCAAAACTCTCAAACACTTAACACACTCTCAAACCCAGAATCTAAAGAAACACCACAAGTGTTTCTTCCCTTCGAATCCAGAACTCAGGGAAACACCAACCCAATGTTTTTCTCTTGCTTTCGAATCCAGCCAAAGAAACACAACACTTATTTCTTCCCTTCGAATCCAGGAGTACCCAGGGCAGCAGCTCAAGGTCCAACACCTACATTCCAACGTCAAGCAAGGTAAGTCCTCTTAACCTTAAGCTTTTAGTTTCAAGCATAACATGTAAATAACCATTTCCTTTCGTTTCAAACATCATTATTATCCTTTGGTTTGTTTTTGTTTCCACCTTTTCAGTTTATTTTCATTGCTAATCTTTTGGTTTTGTTTCTTGGTTTATCAAACACTTTTTAAGAACTAACCTGGACATGAAACAATACTAGCATGGCCACAGGCCATGCTGCTATTTAAATCCCAAACGAAAGAAAACAGGAGGAAGGATGTGTGAATCGAAGCCATAGGCTTCTCCCCAGGCTTCTATCTTACCTCAAGCGAAAGGAAGCAGAAAAAGGGCGTGATCAAAGGATACATACTCATGCTGCTTTGCAGGTCCAATCGAAAGAAGCAGAAGAAGGGTGAATCGAAGAGTGCCTGCTCAACCTGACTTCCAGGCCCAATCTAAAGAAGCCAGGAAGTGTTGAATCGAAGGGCGCTACTTCCTGGATCGAAGAACTTGTTTTCCTTTCTTTTATTTTGTTTTGTTTTGTACTTTTTTTTTCTATTCAATATGGTTGTAATAACGTAGGACCTTTATTTTCCTCATTTTTATTTCTTTCATAAACATTAGTAATTAGGATGTATGGCAAGATAAAACCAATAAGTAGACAACCCAAATCAAATACAAAATGCATGCTATCAAACACATTATTCACACACATGCACCTCTAGGGTAATCTCACTTGTTGCCTCGAAAAATAGTCATGTCCCTCGAATATGGGCTTATTAGCAAAGACCCTCGATAAAAATATCGTAGTCCCTCGATGTCCCTCGATGTTGCCTTAGGTAAACGATCTAGTCCCTAAATGAAAATTGCTAAAACGTCTAATAGGTTACCTTCTATGACTATACAGTTGACCCACGTCCATCCATATACATCCAAAGATAGGGCTTCTTACCAATCGATGGTAAGATAGCAATATCAAAGGAAGAGAGAAACAAAAGACTTTTGAGTACGTAGAACATTCTTAGTTGCTTGCTCATAATCCGTTTTCAAAAATAAAACATTTTTCAAACACACCAAACACGTCCAAAACATGAAATATTTTCAAAAGTCCAAACACTTTGTATACATTCTTATAGAGACGAGAATCATTACAAAGTTTGCCTAAACGAAGGGTCTTTTCAAAAATACTTTCAAAACCCACCACAAGCACATTTTTATACAAAACATTTTCAAAGTGATCTAGAAAGAAACTAAGAGCCCATAGATAACTATAGATGAAAAGGGTTCTAATACCTTCCCTTTTCATAATCTATCCCCCAAACTCAAGAAAACATCTCAAAGGTCTTTCCTGTTCTTTTCAGCCTTTCCTTATTGGATAAAAGAAAATTCGGTGGTGACTCTTGCTATCCGCAACAATTATGATCAAACGCAAAACAAACTAAGTCAGTTCTCCCACCGTATTACAGTAATCGTTTCAACAAATGTATCGGAAGTACTAAAACTCGTATAATGCTGCCTCTGCAGGGTGCTAGTGAACACATCTACCATTTCCCGTTCCATCATAGACGGTTGGACTTTGGCCGCCATTTCACGCCACCTTTGTGTGTATTCCTTAAATGACTTATTTTGCTTCTACGACAGATTCTGCAGTTGAGTTTTTGTAGGCGCCATGTCAGTTTTGTATCGATAATGCTGGATGAAAGCTTTAACTAGCTCTCTCCATGTACGGATACAGTTGCTCTCAAGTTGCATATACCATTCTAACGATCCACCAGTCAGACTGTCCTGAAAGAAGTGCATAAGCAATTTTTCATCGTCGGAGTACGTTGACATCCTCCTATAGCAAGACTTGACATGTGTCTTTGGATAGGAGGTTCCTTTTTACTTCAAAAAGTCCATCACTTTAAACTTTGTAGGAATCTTCACTCCAAGGACTAGTCCCAAATCAGACATATCAAGGTCCATGGCGCCCTGATTCTCAAACATTCATATATGCTCCTTAAGCAAACTCAATTTATTATCCGCTTTTGTAGGTTCATCAACATTAGGAATCAAATCCTAATAGTTATCCTCTTCAATTTGTTGAACAAGAGTATGAACATGCTTTGGTTGAACAAAAGGTCGCTCATTGTTATGTCGAGTAGGAGTGAGTGGAGGTTGATTTCCCACAACTTGGACCAAAGGAACACCTTGATTATTACCCGCAGGAGTACCAAGGTTCACAATAGCATTACCATTCTAATTCAAACCAGCATTTTCATTCAAATTTTGAGTAGAAAGTCATTTAATTTTGAAGAAAATTATAGGTCATTTTGAAGTTCAACATTTAGAATTTTTCTAAGTACAAAACATCCGTGTGTTTTTCACAAATTCAATTGGACATAACTTTTTTTCTCAAGCATCTAAGTGATTTCTTTCTTGGCACATTGTAAATATTGTGACCTCATCTTCCAAATGCTTCAAGAATTATTCCCTAAAGCCTCGTGAGTTGTGTGCACTCTAATCACATAATTGTTGTGCATTTTTACTTATAGTCATGCTTAGAAACCTTCCAGAAGCGATTAGCACCATGAAATGCAACTTTTGGCTAAGGTTTGATGAGTTAGAAGTCACACTTTTGTCATGATTAGAGTGCACACGATTTCACATGATTTCTTATCATTCACCCTCTCTCAGCATTGAATCACATTCTCCTATAAATTGAGACCTCCTCTACTTCATTTTACAAGCTTTTGAGATCCAAAGAACCTTTGTTGAACTCCCTTCGTACCTCTCAATTCTGCAACTTCGAATTTGGTTTTAAAACATCTTTCAATCCAATTTCTTTGTTGATTCTTCATCCTTGAACTTCCCTAAAGCTAACAGAAGAAGAACTAAGCCTTGAGATGAAGGTGTGAAAAACACAAGAAATAGGGGGTTTGAATTGGGTTTTTAAAACAAAAACTTTTCTTTAAAAATATTCCCCTTTAAGTTAAAATCCTTTTTCCTTCACTCTTGATAATAACAATAAGTAAGAACAGGAAGTAAAGAACAATGTATGTTTATACTAGTTCACTTGAAAATTATCAAGCTACTCTAGTCTACCCTCCAAGGTGATTTTTCCTCACTCAATCGAGGACTTAATTCACTATAACAAAACTAATTACAATTTGCACAAGCTACCCGCAAGTGACTAACAACCTCTAAGACTCGCAAGTCCTAGACTTATTAAGGATAGAGACCTACCCGGTCCCTTAAGGAATATCAAACAATAATTAATCTGATTATTACAATGCACAAGCTACCTGCAAGGGACTAACAACCTCTAAAAATCGCAAGTCCTAGACTTCGTAAGGATACAGACCTACCCAGTCCCTTAAAAAAAATCAAACAACCATTTGAATACAAGTTTTGTTTACAAGAGTGTTGCTTCTACAAAAGCTAAATATGTAAACTATTTTAAGAACAATGACTAAAGAATATGAAAGCTATGAACAACATTTGCGCCTGAATATTTTTTTGATTGGTTTCTTTCTCTCTTAGTATTCAAGCCTTTTTATAGCCAATAAAGTAATATATCCGTTGAGGGGTACTCTTGGGATTTCCAGAATATTGGCAGCTTGAACAATAATATGGGGGACAAGCTCGTGCGACACGTCCGTCCTTCCATGGTAGTGGAATGAAATTTTGATTGTACCATGTACTAGTTGTACCATGTTAACATTATCTTCTTTCCCTATGCACTTCAGAGGCTTCTGCGTGCATGAGTTTAGATGCGGTAACATAACATAAAGTCATCAAAACTTCAAGTCTTCAGAGTCTTTAGAACTGCGTCTCCATAGTCTTCAGCACTTGGTTGTGAGAACCTTTTCTTGGAACCATGGGTCTTTAGAACTTCAATTCTTTAGAGTCTTCAAAACTTATGTCTTTAGAGTCTACAGCTCTTGGTCTTCAGAACCCTTATCTTTAGAACCTTGTTATTAGAAACACAAGTCTTCAACATCTTGACTTCAGTAGAAACTTTGTCTTCAGATCTTCTAACTTTGTCTTCTGATCTTCTAACTTTGTCTTTTTTTGAAACAAGTTGTCTTTTAGAAACTAAGTTTTCATCATATGGACCTCAGTAGAAACTGTGTCTTTAAATCTTCTAACTTTTTTTCTTTGGAACACACTGTCTTTAGAAACTTAAGTCTTTAGCATCTGGACTTTAGTAGAAACTTAAGTCTTCAGATCTTATGACTGTTTCCTTAGACAAACATCAGAGCTTACACTTCAGAGCCTTATGGAGTGTCTTTCTACTACTCAACATAACTTGTGTAGCGTAGAAGCAGAATTAATTCTCTTCTAATGTCTTGGCCACGCCATCCATCAGAAGCAGAACCTGTTTGTTAAGTACTCAACAATAACAAACAATAGAGTATCAAAATTGTTCATACAAGCATACTCATTTTTTGTCATCAAAACTCAGAGATAATATTGCATAACCAACTTTTGTTCTTACAATCTCCCCCTTTTTGATGATGACAAAACTATGTATTTCGATGACACAATTTTGTTCATATAATCAGAAAAGTGAAAATAGAAAGGTAAGGAATACTTATACTTTTTATGATACTCCCCTTGAGTTAATGACTTGATGAAGATCGAATATCCTGACTCTGAACCATTTGAGTAAAACTCCCCTGGTTCCAATAGATCAGATATATAGATCTTGAGAGTTTTGACTTTGGATGCCAATGGAAAAATTGAGATCTTGATGCTAATAGGACAGTTGAGATCTTAATTTCACAGAACTTCTTCTTATTGAATCTTGACTTTATATGCCACTGAGAATGAAATCAAAATGAAATCTTTGAAACTTTAATGTCACTAAGACAACTTCCAGATTCTCACTTCTTGGAGTCAGATTCCAGATTTCACTTCTTGGAGTCGGATTATGAATTGAAAAACATCTCCAGAGTCTAAAGCCAATAGGTTATACATAATGCTTTCAAATCTTCTTTAATCAGTGTTCTCATTTCCTGAAAAAGAAAAATAATTCTAACAGAAACAAAAGTTTAACTTAGTTAGAATCTAAGCATCTATTTTCAGAGAACATTTTCCAGAACTTGATTATTGAAATAAAAATTACGTTCATTTAATTACTCTCCCTTTTTTGTCATAATAAAAAAGGTAATTATGTGTGAAAAACATAAAAACCAGAAGAAACAACATAAAAGATTATAAGTTTCATTGATATTCGAAGGAAATTAAAACAGAATGAACATAGATAGAGAAAACTATCTAAACTTCAAACACGTCACAAATCTCATCAAATAGAGCATTGCCTCTGATGAACGGATTTCTTTGAACAATTTCAGATATACTTGCTAACTCAAACTGTTCAGACAATACACATCAATACATAATGAATGATTTTTGAGAGTTCCTAGATGCTAGGATTGATACCTTCAGATGATTGAATATTATTACCAAAAGATGAACTGGATACTCTTGCAAACGAAATAAAGAAGACACATATCCCTAGGAAAAACTTTATCAAGATCTTCTCCTCTGCGATGAAATTTTTCAACAGGAACTGAAACCATATTTTTGCAAGTGGTTTCAAATGATATGAATTAAGGGGCTCATATCCAAATGAAGAGTTAGGAACATTTGGAAACATGTCAACATTCATGCAAAAGTTGGGTAAAGGTGTACTCTGGATGGCTTCATCAATGGAGGAGCGAGTGATGGTAATCAGAACGCCAAAGATATGAGAATGAATGACATTTCCATAAGGTCTAACAAAAACATGAAGCCGAAAATTATTTAAGAGGTTAGGATAAATATGACCTCTCAACATTGTTGCATACCCAAACCATCCTTTATTTTCAATAACCCCGTTGATGAAACCATCATCGGACACATAGTTGGGTCTTTTCTCTTTTATTACCTCGAGAAGATTTTTATCTCCTTGAAAGGTTCTAACAACCATGGTATGCAGACAAGCTTGAGGAGAAGAGATGGTTATAGATAATACAAGGATAAGGACTGGATGAATGACTATAGATGAGAAGAGATATAAATAGTCAGACACGTAGTTCATGAAGTAGGACGATTGAAACACTCAAATGACATCACATACTACTAAGAGAAGGAAATGAAATCAGAAGTAGATCAAACTTTAAGGTAAAAGAACATGAAAACATTTAATTGGAACACGACAGATAAAGGCATAGGAGTATGACTGTTCCCAAGACATAGCGGGGAGGAGTATTTAAAAAATGTAATAATGATTAATCAATTTCAAGAAACAATAACTGCTCGTGTATAACCTAGGTAGAGTGTGATAGATACTAATTCTATTTAGGTAATGCATTTTATATTATCAGCGTCTGGAAAACCACGAATATTTTCATCTGATTAGGGACATTTTTGACCAAAACACCTTTTGTTGACTGAGATAAAAAAATTAGAAGTCTTTTGGTTAAGTCATAATCTTATTCCTTTAGACTACGACTAAAACATGTTTGATTCTAATGACATCTTACTCTGGACATAGATCCATTTTCAGATTCCTTAGAATAAACATAAATTTATCTTCAGCTAAGGGTTTTGTAAAAATACCAGCCCACTGATGGTCGGTATTTATAAATTTTAAAGATAGGATCCCTTTCTGAACATAATCTCTAATAAAATGATGTTTGGTTTATATGTGTTTAGCCCTAGAGTGTAGGATAGGATTCTTACTCAAGCAAATAGCGACAATATTATCATAGATGATAGGAATGTTACGCTCATATATATATATATATATATATATATATATATATATATATATATATATATATATATATATATATATATATATATATATATATATATATATATATATATATATATATATATATATATATATATATATATATATATATATATGGTAATCTTCTACCTGATATATCATCCATAACATCTGAGTACTGCACAATGCTACTGATATGTACTTTTCTTCTGCTGTTGAAAGAGAAATTGTTGATTTCCTCTTGCTTGACCATGAGATCAGATTCTTTCCTAGAAATTGACAGTTTCCAAGAGTACTCTTCCTCTCTATTCATGTCTAGCGTAGTCAGTATCACAAAAACTAGAAAGAGAATTGTTGTACCCCAAAATTTTCCCTCTCATTTTACTCAACACATGCCCATTGAGATCCTCAACTTGCTCAAGGATGCCCAAGAGTTGGCCAGACAAACTCTCTACTAAGGCAAAGTACCTTAAACTAGGGTTTCCATTTTCATCAAGATGGGTGAACTCCAAAGACCTCATATGCTCTCCATGGTCCTAATATGTTCTCAAGACCCTCCATGTCAAATATCATGCCTTGCACAAGAAGTTTGCTCAATCAATTGCTCAAATGCTTGAGAATCGACTGTATTAGGTCGAAAGTCAATTGTGGCCCACATACAGCCAAACTTCAAGATTTTTTGTCAACATCAACATTTTTTAAGTGAATTTCATCATTTGATCAAGGGTTGATCATGATTCCTCAAGGAATTCCCCAAATTCATCAAAACCCAAAAGTTGCTAAATTAGGGTTTCTCAAGAAAAGTTAACCAAATTTTGACCAAGCATAACTTCCTCATACTTAATCAGAAATTTTCCATCCAAGGCTCATTTTGAAGAGGATTAAATTCCATACAATTAATATTCAAACCTCAAGTTCAAAATATTCACTCACAAAAATATATGAATTTCCACATTATAGGTCCCTTTTGAAAAGTCAAGAAAAAGACTTTTTGGGTCAAAGCTTCTTACATGAACATGGAAGACCCATTTGAGATGAGACCAAAAGGGTTGTTTAGGTGACATCCTAAGATTTCTAAAAAGTCCAAGAAGACCTCTCTAAGGTTAAAATTGGAAGAGATATGTCTTGTCAAAGTTGACCATTTTTGCAAAATTGCCAAAAGTCAAATGTGCTCAAAAATGCATTTTTTGCCAAATGGGCCTAACTTTTTATGCTTGTACCTCACTCATAACATGGTCTACGACCCAAATATTTACCCACACATTATTTTCTTCATTTTCCATTTTATTTTGATTTTTTATTAATTAAAAATTGAATTAAATCAAATAAATGAAAAATAATAACAAAGATTTGTTTTGATCTGATTTTTGGACAGAATCACAAGCTAATTATGCTGGCATATCAGGATCAAATAGAATCAAGGTTGATTGGAACAAGAATGGCGTGATTAGGCCTAATTTGGAAACAAATCATATAAAGGAAAAAGCATATCCAATCTTCAAAAAACTTCAAAGGTACCAGCTGTTTTTATAACCCTAATTCACTTAGGGATATATAATGAACAAGACCAAGTGCAAAACAAAGGGCTAGCAGTCGTGAAAAGCACAGAACAAAACTCAAAAAATTGCATGAAAGTGAGAGATCATTCTTGGACTTAGAGGTTGATTTAGGCTATTCTAAGACTTCCAGTAGACTCCTGGACATCTCCAAAACGTGTCTCAGTCAATTACAAACATTTGCACGCCCAGAATCGCAAGATACAGACTTACGATTTTCCCTCTTTTTTAAAATTGATTACTGCAATTCTCGCATCATTAACACGTTTGAATGATATATTTTGATTGTTGATGTGTTTGCAACATGACTAAATGGTTTAATTTAGTTTTTGATTCCTACATACGCATGTGCCATTGCTAGGGTTTTCATGGTCATTTTAGGGCTTTTCCATACAGGTTGAATTGGCTAACGAAAAGGATACTATGATGTTCATAGGTTCAAGACAAATTGAACCATGTAATTAGAATGTATTTGTCATGCATTTTGGTGATTGTTGAAGTTTGCAGGGCTATGGCTACAAACATTTGTCCGTAGGTAAAAGGCAGGAACCTAAGGCGACAGATGAGGAGGGAGACGACAACGTGTCTAGCCACCACTGGCTGACTTGAATTTCGCGCTTCTTTTTATATCCATCCACTTTTTTTATATATTATATTTTTTTCTTGTTATACTAACAAATAAAAGAGATAGCCCAGATGGCTAGGTGCTCTGGTGTTGAACGTGAGGACCTGGGTTCGATCCCAGGTCCTAGCGACTTGATTTATTTTATTTCTCCTTTGCAGATCTGGTGTTTCTCTTAGCCAAACGCCTACCATATGCCATCACCATCCAACCAATGGATCACAACCTCTTCAGATCCAGCGCTCATCACTGAAGGAGCATGGTGCGCTCTCAGGTCAACACCACGTGGGATCCAGCGTTGACTGGGCTGGCTGGCTTCATGGGCCTGGAGATTTTCAACAATACACCCCCCCCCCCCCCCCCCCCCCCCCCCCTTTTCATTCACAAGCAGGCCCTTTTCTCATCTTTTGATTTTAATTCTTTTTTTTTAATTATTTCTCTAACTACTTTCTTTTTTAAAAAATAACATCAAATTATTCCTTTTTATTATTAAATCATGAAATCATAAAAAATACCAAAAATCATTTTTTTCATAAAATATTTATTTTCTTTAATTAATTAATTTAATTCAAAATTAGGGCAATTAAATCTTATTTTTTGTAAATTAAAATCAATTAGAAATTAGGGTTTGATTTTGTATATAATTAATTTTTTCTTCAAAAATAACTTAAATATTTTTCTTGATTAGGTTTTTAGGTTTTATAATTATCCTCGCATTTAATTCGTCGCGCGCATTTTAATTACTTTATTATTATTATTTTTGTAACTGCTCCGAGTTTGTAATATCTTTAATTAGGTTTTAATTCCGCCTTTTATTTTACAGTCTAAATAATTATGTATCTGCGAAAGCCATGTAATAGCTAGAACTTTAAACTTTCCGCACTTTAAATTCCTGCAAATTTTAACTGTCTAGATGTATGCTAATAGGATTGTATGGAAAGAATACTTGAAAATTAAAACGGTAGAAAACCCTAAATATGCAAAGAGAAATTAACTGAAAAATTACACTCGCACATGCTCACTCCTAGGTTTACTCCACTCTGGTTGCCTTCGGTTAAACGGTCATGAAGTATAGGGTTTGTTAATGGTCGTCCTCTAGCCCTGAAAGATCTCAAATGACCCATTCAGATGCTGCCTCGGAAAAAGATCTTTAAGGCTTTCGGATGATTACTAACTCCTCCTAACATTGCTTTTGTGACCGTATATGTCCGTTCAAACGTCCCTTAAAACTCCAACGAAGGTGCTACCTATTCCTTAATAATAGGATAGCGCTGTCTAAAGGAAAACGAACAAACTTTTTTCGAGTAGGTAGATTAGTTCTTAAGTACTTGCTCAAACAAATAAACCTTTTCACACAAACACTTTTTTTTTCAAAAATTTTTTCAAAACAACTTCGTCACACCCTTGAGGACTGATACAAGGGTTATCACGAAGTAAATCTTTTGTCAAAACAAGCACACACAAGAAATTTTAAAAATGAGCAAGTACCTAAGAGCCCATGGAAAACCTAGAAAGGGTGTTAACACCTTCCCTTTCTATAATCTACCCCCCGTACTCAGAAATATTCTCGAAAAAGGTTTTTTCTGTTCTTTTTCCTTTTCCTGATTGGATAAAATAAAAGTCAGTGGAGACTCTTGCTTACCGCGACATTTGCGAATAAAAAATGCAAACCAGTATCAACAGTCGGTTCTGCCACCATATCACAGAACTGGCGACTCTGCTGGGGAGTAAATATAAAGTGGTGTTTACCTTAGGATCTAGGTCATTTTAAAATTGCTTTCTTGTTTGTTTTCTTTATTCTTAAAGGGTTTCGCTTGGGTTACTATAGATCCTACACCCAGATCTGGGGGGTACTTTTTAGGTAAACAACAATAGATCGTGGAGAATGTACGACATAGACCGATATGGTTTAAGCGATGGCTGTGTTGGTGTGGCACTTTGGTTGGTACCGGTATCCTTCGTGGGGAAACGAGGAGAATATGGGGCCGCCACGTGGTGTCGTGAAGGACTAACAGACCTTAGAACCTTAGTTGAACAAACTTGGCCATTAGAAAGCAGTGAGATATCCGGCCTCGGTATAGAGCTGAGGATTGGTTGATACTCGATGCTACACTCATTGAGACCAGACTTTTGGGATATTTCAGCCGCAAGAAAAGATTGCTTAAGCTGAAACAATGCTCGATAAAGGATGGTCAGTGATATTGAGATTCTTTAGAACCCAGTTACTTTTTAAGACAAGTTTGAAACCAACTAAACTTCAAGAGGGTATGACCTTTAACCTCATGCAAGCCTTAAACCTAAGAACTTGGTGTGATTTGTCTGTGTTTGCTATACCTATGGTTTATCATGACATCATGCATCATAACATAGCATCCATTATTATTGCACTAACCATTTCAAGGACCAAGGGAATTTATCTTTGTTCTGTTTTGCAGATCATGGCTTTCGTTCGTAGAAACACTATCCGAAGCAGCTTTGTGAAGATACCTTCCAAACTCAAAGAGCTAGTATCAAGGGTTTCTGAAACTTCTGCGTTCACTAAGAGACATGGTCAGCTTCTCAACTTGGTTACTTCAAACTTTGATGAAAAGATGATGAGTGTACTCTTTCAGTTCTTTAATCCCAAGCACCACTGCTTCACCTTTCCAGACTATCAGTTGGTGCCTACCATGGAAGAATTCTCTTAGCTGTTAGATATACCCATTCTTGAACAGTTTCCTTTCACAGGTCTGGAAGAAGTTCCTAAGCCAGAAGTCATTGCCTCAACTTTGCATCTGAAACGGGCCGACGTGGTATCCAATTGTGAAACAAGAAGCGGAGTCAAGGGTTTTCTAGCCAAGTTCCTGATAGACAAGGCCCAACTATTTTGGGATGATATGGATTTTCAGGATTTTGAGGAGGTCTTGGCTCTTCTAATCTATGGGTTAGTATTATTCCCTAATCCAGACTCATTCATAGATGTGAATGCTATCAAGATCTTCCTCTCTCGCAACCCTGTGCCTACTTTGCTCGGAGATATTTTGCACACTCTCCATACTTGTACCATGAAGAGAAGAGGGGTTCTTATGTGCTGCATGCCATTGCTGTCGAGGTGGTTTATTTCTCACCTCCCTAAGTCCGTAATGAAGAATGAAGAAGGTGTGGGTTGGCCACAAAGGATAATGTCACTCACTCACATGGATATTCTCTGGTGTTCCCGAGCTATGGAAAACACTGCTATTATTGACCGCTGTGGGGAGTACCCTAATGTCCCATTACTTGGCATCAGAGGGGGGTATAACCTACAATCCTTATTTATCTCTGCGAAAATTTGGTTACGCTCGAAGAGATGGTCCCCATGAGTTACTTATCAAGGGCATTGTATTCAACTATGAGGATGATGTTCAAGAGTATCGCCGGAGGTTCATACGAGCTTGGGGCATGGTAAACAGATCTGGTGCCAAGGCTTTGGGGCCAAAGGTTTCCATTCCTATGGAACCTTACCTCCAATGGGTACGAGCTCGCGTCAAGAAACTTATGATGCCTTACACGGTTCCCTATCCTGATATGCCTGCTGATCTTGGAGAATTACAGAGGTCTTAGATTCAATTGAAGAAAGAGCGGGATACTTACATGGATCAGTTTTATGACCAGGAGAGGAAGGTTTTAGAGCTCACAAAGTAGCTCAATGAGGAAAGATGACTCAATGTCTATCTCGACACGAAGAGGAAGCATCCTTGGGAATTTTGATTTTTTCTAGTTTTAGATTTGTTTTTAATTGTAACGCCTAAAAGGCATTTGAAATTTGAATTCAACTAATAAAATCTTTGTTTCATTTTGGTTTGCAAATTTAAATTTCCCAAAGTCTTTGAAATCATTGCATGTGCATCCCATTAATAACATTGCATGTACAGGTACCATTACAGTTTTCTCATCTTCTTCGCTGTTTATTTCAGTAGAAATGTCTTCCGAATAAAGCATCAAGAACCTTCAGGCACAAAACGCCAGTTCTAACAAATGTTCATAAATTTGGCGAAAGGGCAGGAGGATCTGAAATCCCTCATCCTGAAAGAGAAAAATAAAAAGAAGAAGGCTGTTGGTATTCTGAATATGGGCAGAAGGTTTGTAGGGCCATTGAAGCAACAAGTAGATCTGACCTCTTCATCCAAGGAAGGGGAGAATCAAGAAGAAGAGACAAGGGAGAAGGATCTCAGTCTCGAAGTTTCTGACAATGATACTGACTACAATGATGATCAGTATCCTCCCACTGAGGATAAATACAAGCAGTTGGAAGATTGCTTGAGTGCTATAGAAGTTTAGAGGATACATGGGCTGGATTTTGAAGAATTGGCGTTGGTGTCAGGAGTGGTCATCCCGCAGAAGTTCAAAGTTCCAATTTTTGCAAAGTATGATGGGGTGTCCTGCCCAAAACTCCATCTCTGCTCTTATGTCAGAAAGATCCAGCCTCACACCGCTGATAGAAATTTGTGGGTTCATTTCTTTCAAGATAGTCTATCAGGGACTCAGCTTGAATGGTTCTACCAACTGGAGAGAGCCAATGTCCGAAATTGGGAAGACCTGGTCGCTGCTTTCTATAAGCAGTACCAATATAACGCCGACCTTGCTCCTACTTGTACTCAACTCCAGAATATGTCCATGGGGGCGAGTGAAGGCTTTAAGGACTATGCACAGAAGTGGAGAGACTTGGCTGGAATATTCCAACCCCCGTTGTCTGATAGGGAGTTGGTTGATATGTTTTTGGGGACGCTATCTGGTCCATTATTTAATCATTTGATCGGCAGCTCGTTAGCTGGTTTCACCGAGCTGATTCTGACTAGAGAGAGAGTAGAATCTGGGATTCGGAGTGGCAAGATATAGAAGGATGCCTCTTTAAGTTCGGTAAAAAAGCCTTTTGCTGGTAAGAAGGAAGCCAGTGCCATCTATAGCACGAGGGGCCAAAACAGAGCTGAACATCGTCAAACAGTAAGTGCTGTAATGATACCTAGGCCTACAGTTGCTCCACAATGCAACAATCAACAAAGGGTGGAAAGACCACAACGGCAGTTTAACCGAATCAATATGACATTGGATGAATTTCTACCTCATCTGCTGAGATCCAAATTGGAAACCTTGAAAGAGGCTCCCAAGAATCCGAATACCATATCTCCTCGATATAATCCAAATGCTCGGTGTGCCTATCGTTCTGAGAGTCCTAGCCACGATACCAATGACTGCTAGGCTCTAAGAAATAAGGTACAAGATCTGATCGAAGCCAAGGAAATTGAGTTCGATGCTCCGGAAAAGCCCAATGTCATAACTGCTGCCATGCCTAAGCACGATCGTGGAATTAATGTTGTGGATACCGACTTGTTTGTGACCTTGGTGGATGAAGTTTATAGTCCTCTCATGACTGTGAAGAAGAATTTACTATTGGCCGGTTTATTTCTGAGTTGTGGTGAAGATTGCCACATGTATTCACTTCTACCTTCTGGTTGCCATTTGCTGAAGTCAGGTGTTCAACGCCTGATGGACGGTAAAGAAATTCTGTTCGAGAAAACTTTAGTTCCTGTTGTTCCATCTGAAGACATTGCCATTGTAACCATTTCCACCAATCCTTCCAAGGTCTCCTCGAGAAGACCTGTTAGGATTACATCTGCTCCAAGAATCACTCTGCTAATAATCACTGTTCCTGGTCCTGTCCTGTATGTCTCGGATAAAGCTTCCCCCTAGCATTATGGTGCCGATGTGTACTATCATGGCATCAAACAAGATTTAAAAATAAAGAGGTTGATCCTGATATTGGTAACATTGTCAGAACCAGCAAGGTTACCCGAAGTGGAAGGGTCTTCTCTCTCGAGATTTCCCCTAAGACTGTCAACAGGCCTATTGTCATTCCATCTGCTGTTCCTGTTGGTACATCAACTACAGCTACTGTTCTTACTCCAATTATTACCCCTATCAGCGAATCGTCTGACACCCGCGACAAAGAGGTTATAGGTGAGCCTGCCCGGACGGAGGTGCCTAGAAAAAATGTTTTGGAAGCCTCTAAGCAAGAGATAGAGGAAATATTGAAAATAATTAAAAAGAGCGACTACAATGTGGTCGAGAAGCTGGGGCGGACTCCCTTAAAGATATCCATGTTATCCCTGCTATTGTGCTCCGAGGCCCATGCGAAGGATTTGATTGCATTCCTCAAAATTGCACATGTGCCGCAAGAGACTTCAACTGATCAATTTAAAGATTGCATGGCCAGCCTGACTGCTGACAATGGGCTGGGTTTTTCAGATGCAGACTTGACACCGAAGAGAAGGAAGCATAATAATGCTCTGCATGTCTCGATTGAATGAAGGGGCACCACTATGGCTCATGTGTTGGTAGATACTGGGTCTTCGCTGAATGTTCTGCCCAAGAAGGCGTTGGACCGGTTGGATTGCGAGGGTTTCACTTTAAAGCCTAGTAACATTGTGGTAACGACTTTTGATGGGTCGAAAAGAATGGTGCACGGGGAGGTGGACATCCCTGTCAAAGTGGGTTCTCAGACCTTTGGGTCCACCTTCTATGTGATGGACATCAGGCTGTCGAATTCTTGTTTGTTGGGTCGTCCTTGGATCCACGAGGCTGGGGCAGTTACTCCCACACTACACCAAATGCTGAAGTATCTGGTAAAAGGGAAGATTGTCACTGTGCGGGGTGAAGAGGAGTATATGGTGAACCACCTCAATTCCTTCCGCTACGTAGAGATGGACAGGGAATTCATAGAAACTCCTTGTCAGAACTTCGAAGAGGTCCCTCAGATCTTGGCATCGACTGAAACTACTACCAACAACAAACCTCCTCTGAAGATGGTTTCTCTCAAGGACGCCAGGGCAGTGGTTGAAGAAGGTGGGTGTACCAATTGGGGTCAGCTCCCTGATTTCACTCACAAAACTGACAAATTTGGTTTGGGCTTTACTACAGGGGATCAAAGGGCTGTTCGACGAGCTCGGGCTGGAGGACCTCCCCTACGCATCAGCAATCGTGGGGTTAATGCCATTAAAGACAGCAAGGAAGACTCAAACATTGACAGTTGGATCTACCCAACTACCAACGGTGGACCGAGTAACTGGACGGCTGGGGACTTTATACCAGTTTCTTTTATTCCGTAGTAATTGTCTTACTTGTTTTTATTCCGGAGCATGGTGCACTCTCAGGTCAGCACCACGTGGGATCCAGCATTGACTGGGCTGACTGGCTTCATGGGCCTGGAGATTTTCAACAATACACCCCCCTTTTTCATTCAGCAAGCAAGCCCTTTTCTCATCTTTTGATTTTAATTCTTTTTTTTTTTAAATTATTTCTCTAACTACTTTCTTTTTTAAAAAATAACATCAAATTATTCCTTTTTATTATTAAATCATGAAATCATAAAAAATACCAAAAATCATTTTTTCATGAAATATTTATTTTCTTTAATTAATTAATTTAATTCAAAATTAGGGCAATTAAATCTTATTTTTTGTAAATTAAAATCAATTAGAAATTAGGGTTTGATTTTGTATATAATTAATTTTTTCATCAAAAATAACTTAAATATTTTTCTCGATTAGGTTTTTAGGTTTTATAATTATCCTCGCATTTAATTCGTCGCGCGCATTTTAATTACTTTTTTTATTATTTTTGTAACCGCTCCGAGTTTGTAATAGCTTTAATTAGGTTTTAATTCCGCCATTTATTTTACAGTCTAAATAATTATGTATCTGCGAAAGCCATATAATAGCTAGAACTTTAAACTTTCCGCACTTTAAATTCCTACAAATTTTAACTGCATAGATGTATGCTAATAGGATTGTATGGAAAGAATACTTGAAAATTAAAATGGTAGAAAACCCTAAATGTGCAAAGACAAATTAACTGAAAAATTACACTCGCACATGATCACTCCTAGGGTTTACTCCACTCCGGTTGCCTCCGGTTAAACGGTCATGAAGTATAGGGTTTGTTAGTGGTCGTCCTCTAGCCCCGAAAGATCTCAAATGACCCATTCGGATGCTGCCTCGGAAAATATCTTTAAGGATTTCAGATGATTACTAACTCCTCCTAACATTGCTTTTGTGACCGTATCTGTTTGTTCAAACGTCTCTTAAAACTCCATCGACGGTGCTACCTATTCCTTAATAATAGGATAGCACTGTCTAAAGGAAAACAAACAAACTTTTTTCGAGTAGGTAGATTAGTTCTTAAGTACTTGCTCAAACAAACAAACCTTTTCACACAAACACTTTTTTTTTTCAAAATAATTTTCAAAACAACTTCGTCACACCCTTGAGGACTGATACAAGGGTTATCACGAAGTAAACTTTTTTTCAAAACAAGCACACACACAAGCAATTTTAAAAATGAGCAAGCACCTAAGAGCCCATGGAAAACCATGGATAGAAAGGGTGCTAACACCTTCCCTTTCTATAATCTACCCCCCGTACTCAGAAATATTCTTGAAAAAGGTTTTTTCTGTTCTTTTTCCTTTTCCTGATTGGATAAAATAAAAGTTGGTGGCGACTCTTACTTACCGCGACATTTGCAAATACAAAATGCAAACCAGTATCAACAGTCGGTTCTGCCACCGTATCACAAGAATACTATGATGTTTTCTCATACATCAAGCCAAGGTTATTGGTTCCTTTTAGATACCTTAGAATCCTCTTAACATCAGTTAAATGAGATTCCCTGGGATCATATTGGAATATAGCACAAAGATGGACACTGAATAAAATATCAGATCTATATGCAGTCAGATACAGAAGAGAGCCTATCATACCACGATAGAGCTTCTGACATACCTTTCTACTTACCTCTTCTTTCCCCAGAATACATATTGGATGTGTTGTACCCTAAAATTCCCCCCCTCATTTCTCCAGGGTTCTCACAAAATCTCCCATAACATCAAGCTTGTAGCATTGATACATCAATTTGGGCTTGGAATTGGAACAAGGGCAAAATGGCCAATTGCATGCTGAAAAATCAAACTTCGACTTTTGGATCAAAATCAAGTTTCAAGAATCATATTTCATCAAGACATGTTGAAATATGAAGTTTGTCCCATCAAGAAATTCAAAAGTCAAAATTACTTTGGAAAAGTCAAAATTCTAAATACTTAGAATTTTTCTAAGTTTTTAAGAAATATGACAAGTTCAGAACTTCTGGCCAGATTTCCACCATGATGCAAGTTGATTCTGGAAGCACTATTAACTCAAGAGTTTTAGACCTCAATGAGACCTAAAACACTGCAGAATAGAACTTCTTTTAGAAATGCTGGGATTTCAAGTTATACATCCTCAAAGACACGTCTCTAAAACTTAGGCACTTAGTAAATTCTGAGCATTTTCAAGTTAGAAGTTGTCTACAACTTCTGGGCCAGTTTTCACATAGGTTCAGTCAGAAGTTGCAAGAGTAATTCAAAAAGGGCTTACAAAGCATGTCATAAGCTTTCTGGAAAGCCTGAGAACTCGCTCAGAACATACTGGAGAAAAGAGATTAAAGGATCAGAAGTTGAATGTTGGTTCTAAGTTGCATTGATGCTGAACTTATGACCCAGAATTAAGCTATGATGCATAATCTTATGTTGCAGGATTTCTGGTTTGATAAATCTCATCATCATTTAATGCTCACAACCACTTTTGAGTTTTTATCCAAAGGATTTCCCCACGTGTGACATAGAAGTACATTTTTGTCCTTGAAAAAGCAAACTCTTGTACAAAAGTATGCTGGGCCCATGCTTTGCTTTTGCATTTGAGGGTAATTTTCCTTAATTCATGCTTACAAATCCAGCTTAGGCACGGCTAAAAGCTGCTAACCACCATACTTTTTTATCTTGCTTCAAGAACAAGCCATCACGATAGTATGATGTTGGTACTTTTGACTTCTCCAAGCTACAAAGTTCTTGCCTATAAATTGGAATTCATTTGCAACAGTTAAGGGGGCCGGTCGAAAAATTGAAAAGAAAAAGATTTGAAACCTTGCTAAAAATTCCAGGAATCTGAAACTGCAAACACAAATACAAAACCTGTTAGTTTTTTATTCTTGCATTCAAACTCCAATTTCCCTCAAGTATTTCTTGACCAAATCATCCATACACCATTCATATTCCAAGTTAAAGGTTGTTCCCGTCTGCTGAGCACATGAGGAAGTTGATCAGAACATTACAAGCAGTCAGAACCAGGCTCCAGTTCACGGGACCTTTTCCAGCTGCAAGGTAAGCTTCTGCTGGCTCTCATCATATTACTTAGGCATTATTATATTTGTATGTTCAAAATACAATGTAGACATCCTGGCTTTGATTCTGTACATATTCACAAATTGCATGTATTTTTACCTAAGTAGAGAGAATTTCAGTTCAGAACTTCTTGAGGAAATTAGGATTCAGAATTAGGATTAGCAAAATTCATACTTGCTTCTGATGTACAGTTCTGATACCTTATATTTTTGAAACCATGATGAAACCTGCCATAAATGCTAAGTGTGCATTTTTCTGTTTTGTTGAGAAATGACTAAGCTGCAGATGCTCTGACTGGCATGGAGAAGGAGAGGAAATTCATCATCAGAGCTTACTTTGTGATACATGTTTATGCTTTTACTTCTAACAACGGATGTACACCCACCCCAGTGGTAGAAAGCGTTCGTATAAGACATTAGTACTAAGGGTCTTGAGTTCTAACCCCAGAAGCATCTTTTTAGGATTATTTAATGACATTTTCACCCATTTATCTGTCAAACAATATTCCTAAATCAGAACTTCTAGACAACCTTATCCAACATCATTATCACTTCACTCTCTCAAATAGCCAGAACTTCTGACTTGCCAGTGATATATGAACTTCTAGGTTCCCAGCTACACTATAGCTTCTGAGCCCCCTCAACAATAAGAACTTCTAGGTTTTCCTTTATTCCCGACAACCTCATAACTTGGTGTACCCAGACCCATAACTTCTGACCTTTTACTTTCCTACTAACATTTTCTCTCTTGCAGCGTATCAGAGTCAGAACTTTTGTTCCTTCTCGTTTCAGCAATGTGCTGATTCTGACTCCTTTTTCTCTTATTTATCTTATTTTAGCTTTTAATAACCAAAAACACCAAAAAAACTTTTTTATATTTACATACTTTATTTTATCTCTTTTTAAACCAAAAGATCAAAAATATTTTCTTAAGCCAATTTATTTCTTTTCTTAACAAAAATAAAACAAGTCCATTTCAATTCTTGTACATTATTTTAATATGGTTGTAATAGATAATTAGGACTTTAATTTCATACAATTCCCATTTGTAAATTTGTACACCCCATCCCCTTAATTATGTAATAGTGTAGGACTTTACTTTTCTGCACTTTTATTGCTTTCATATATTGTTAGTAATTAGGTGTGTATGGCAAGATAAAAATAACAAATAGACAACCAGAAAATCAAAGACTAAATGCATGCAATCAAATACACTTTTCACACATGCACCCCTTAGGGTAATCTCACTTGTTGCCTTTGGAAAAATAGTCATGTCCCTCGAACATGGGCGTTTTAGCAAAGACCCTCGATGACCCAAGATGTTGCCTTCGGTAAATGATCTAGTCCTTAAACGACATTGCTAAAATGTCCCATAGGTTGCCTTCTATGACTATATAAACGTCCCACGCCTGTCCCTTCACATCCAACGATGGGTCTTCTTACCAAATCAATGGTAAGATAGCAACATCTAAAGGAGGAGGAAAAGAACATTTAAGACCTTTTGAGTAGGTAGATTTGCTCCTAGTTGCTCGCTTGCTCACAACAAAAATATTTTATACACCAACACTCACATTTTGAAACATTTTCAAAATACAACACTTTGTACGCGTTCTTATAGAAACGAGAGCCATTACAAAGAAGACAGCTTTACAAAATCTCTTTCAAAAACAAATTCCACAAACACCTCTTTGAACTATTTTTGAAACAACACTTTGTACGCGTTCTTATAGAAACGAGAACCATTACAAAGATATTTTCAAAATACTTTCAAAAACCATACCACAAGCACACGTTCAAACAAAAGCAAGTGATCTAGCAAGCAACTAAGAGCCCGTAGATAACTACGGATGAAAAGGGTGTTAATACCTTCCCTTTTCATAATCTACCCCCCGAACTCAGAAAACATCTCCAAAGGTCTTTCCTGTTCTTTTCATCCTTTCCTTATTGGATAAAAGAAAAGTAGATGGCGACTCTTGCTAACCACAACATTGCGATCAAACACAAACACCCAAGTCAGTTATCGCACCATATCACAGGATGCATTTGAGTCTTTGCTACACTGAAATCTATCGTGTTGAGTTTCTTTAAAAGTTCTTTGGTGTATTTACTTTGATGAATGTAAGTAGCCTCTAGTTTTTAATCAATCTGGATTCCCACAAAGAACTTCAATTCCCCCATCATGCTCATTTCAAATCAGCCTGCATTAACTTAGAAAATTTCTCGTAGAGGGATGGGTTAGTAGAAACAAATATAATATCATCCACATAAATTTGAATAATTAAAATATCATTTTTGAATGTTTTGTAGACGAGTGTAGTGTCAAACTTTCCTCAGGTAAACTTATTTTCTAAAAGAAAATTGCTCAATCTGTCATACCAAGCTCTGGTAGCTTGTTTCAAGCCATAAAGAGATTTCTTTAATTTAAAAACAAAGTTTGATTTCTCAGAGTTTTCAAAGCCAGGAGACTGTTTGACATACACTTCTTCTGAAATATAACCATTCAGAAATGCACTCTTAACATCCATCTGATAAAGGACGATGTTATGATTTATAGAAATAGAAACTAATAACTGAATAGCTTCTAACCTTGCGATTTGTGCAAAGGTTTATGTATAGTATATTCCTTCTTGTTGGTTATAACCTTGTACAACTAGTCGTGCTTTGTTTCTGACAACTTCACCCTTCTCATTGAGCTTGTTTATGAAGACCCATCTGGTTCCAATAACGTGGGCACTTTTAGGTTTCTGAACAAGATCTCATACATCATTCTTTGAGAATTGGTTCAGTTCTTCTTCCATGGCCAGAATCCAATCCTTATCAAGAAGGGCTTCCTCAGTAGATATAGGTTCTATTAAAGAAGCTAAATCTAAAAGCACTTCATCAGAAGGTTTGAGAGTCGCTCTTGTTCTGACTGGAGCATCTTTACTTCCAAGAATGAGATCTTCAGGATGGGAGGATGTGATTTTGTTATTCCTTGGTGGAGGTTGATTAGAAGGACTATCAACAACATCGAAAGAAAGAGCTTCTGATTCTTTATCTTCTTGAATCTTCTCCTTTGGTTCAGTGAATGTTATAGTCACATCTACAAGCCTTTCACACAGCTTTAAATTTTCATAGTCAAGCTTATCGTCAAATATGACATAGATTGATTCCTCTACAATTTGTGATTCTGTGTTATATATTCTGAATCCTTTAGAGCAATCAGAGTATCCTAATAGCAGATAATTATGTGCCTTGGAATCAAACTTACCCAGATTCTCTTTAGTGTTTAACATATAACAAGTACATCCAAATGGATAGAAATAGGAAATGTTGGGATTTATATTCTTCCATAATTCATAATGATTCTTACTCAAAATAGGTCTTATGGAGATTCTATTTTGAATATAACACACTGTATTCATTGTTTCTCCCCAAAAGTGCTTAGCCATCTGAGTTTCTTGAATCATGGTGTGAGCCATTTCTTGCAGTGTTCTATTTTTCCTTTCTACAACCCCATTTTGTTGTGGAGTTCTAGGACAAGAAAAATCATGTACTATTCCATTTGAATCAAAAAGATTTTCAAAATCTTTATTATCAAATTCTCCGTAATGATCACTTCGAACTCTGACTATTTTGCAATATTTTTCATTTTTCACTTGGGAACAGAAGGAAGTGAATACAGAGTATGACTCATCCTTTTGTTTCAAGAATTTTACTCATGTCCATCTACTATAATCATCAATAATGACAAGTCCATATTTCTCACCATTGACAAAAGCAATTTTCACTGGTCCAAATAAGTCAATGTGAAGAAGTTCTAATGGCCTAGAAGTATAAACAATCTTTTTAGCTTTGAAACAGGTTTTTGAAAATTTGTCTTTCTGACAAGCTTCACAAAGGGCATCTAAAGTATACTTTAGATTGGGAAAGCCTCTGACTAATCGAAGTTTATTTAGTTGAGAAATCTTTCTCAAGCTAACATGACCTAGACATCGATGTCGGACTCCCTACTCTTCTTGAACAGTCAGAAGACATTTTATATTTTGATTTTTCAAATCTAATAATCTTATTTTATAAATATTTTTCTTCCTCTTTCCATTGAACATAAGTGATCCATCCTTCCGACTAACAACTTTACATGATGTTTGATTAAAAATGACGTCGTAACCATTGTCACTAAGTTGACTGATTGACAATAAGTTATGCAACAAACCCTCGACTAGAAGGAAATTGTTAATAGAAGGGAATTTACCATTATCAATTGTTCCAAAGTCGATGATCTTTCCCTTCTGATTTTCTCCGAACCCAACAATGCCTCCAGACTTAAGTTCCAAATCTTGGAACATATGCCTTTCGCCCGTCATGTGTCGCGGGTATCCACTGTCCAAGTACCATGACTTGTGTTTCAGTGGCTCCATCAAGGAAATCTATAATGTAGATTATCTGATCCTTAGGTACCCATTTTATGGGTCCTCTTTTGTTATAAGTTCCAGAGGTTCTGACACCTTTGGACTTTTGTGCAACAGGATAATCATGTGAAATTTGTGCATGATACTTTAGCTTAGAAGTTTCCTTCTGTGTCTGTGTTTGTGCTACAGTAGTATCATAACCTTCTTATTATGAACATTTCAAATCTGTGCCAGCAAGCACGAAATGTTCAGAAAGAGGTTTTGGTTTGAAATTCAGAGTTTCATCAATTTTCTTTGATGGTCCTAAATATCCCAAGCCTCTGCTTCCATTTCTACTAACACCATAGATAATTGAAGTCATTTTGCTTCTATTTATGCTTTTATCAAGGAAGTGTTGAAAAGCTTTATCATATCTGATTACTTCGTCAGCATCAGATGTGTTAGAGAGAATCTCTTCTTCTAATCTAGATACTTTACTTTTCAGAGCGGTGTTTTATTTTTCTAGAACAAATATTTTTTCATTTAAGTCAGAAATATTTTTTCTCATCTATCGTAGTGTTCGCAGAAGTAGCTACAAAACTCTTTTTCTAGATTTTGTGTTTACTTAGAAGAGATTGATACCTTTTCATTAATTCAGATAAACCGATTTCAAGTTCTGAATGAGATAAGGAAGAAAGTACCTCTTTGTCGTCATCAGAGTTTGACTCATAATTAAATGTCAGTTCATCTTTTGATGTTGCTTCTCCCTTGATGGTCCTAGCCATGAATGCCATGTTTGCATGCTCTTCATCAGAATATTCATCTTCTAATTCTGAATCATCCCATGTTTCCATGAGACCCTTCTTAGTTTTGTAAGCCTTCTTAGGCTTCTTGTCTTTCTTAAGATTTGGACAATCATTTTTGTAATGTCCAGGCTCGTTGAAATCAAAGCAAGTAACTGCTTTTCTAGAATTATTCCTCTGATCGGAAGTGGATTCACCTCTTCCCTATGTCCTTTGTTGACCTCTAGACTTGCTTTGTTTGTGCTTCCAGATTTGACTTATTCTTCAGGATATCATAGAGAGTTCATCATCATCTGAATCTTCTTCAGATTCATCTAATCCTTCCTTAGCTTAACAAGCCTTGGTTTTCCCAGAAGTAGACTTTAGAGCAACTGATTTTACCCTCTTTTAAGGTTCATCTTGTTCCAGCTCAATTTCAAGACTTCTTAAAGAGATAATCAGCTCCTCAAGAGAGGTGTTGTTCAGATCCTTTGCCAATTTTAAAGCAGTTACCATTGGTCTCCGTTTGACAGGAATACTTATGATAATATTTTTAACATGATCTACAGTGGAGTAACCTTTATTCAGAACCTTAAGTCCAGCCACAAGAGTCTGAAATCTTGAAAACACCGTTTCCACAGATTCTTCGTCTTCCATCTTGAAGGCTTCATATTTTTGAATTAAGACCAGAACCTTTGTTTATTTTACTTATGTGTTGCCTTCATGTGTCATCTGAAGAGAAACAAAGATAGACTTTATAGTCTCTCTATCTGTGATTTTCTCATATTCATTATATGAAATAGCACTTAGAAGAATGGTTCTTACTTTATAGTGATTTCTACATACTTTCTTATGTGCTTATGCCATTGCACTTCTTGCAATCTTATGAACTTTATCGTCTACTGGGTGAGTGTAGCCATCAACTATCAAGTCCCATAGATCCAAGTCATATGCCAGAAAATAACTTTCTATTCCATCCTTCCAATAGTCAAATTTCTCCCCATCAAACATAGGAGGTTTTGAACTATAGTGATCTCTATCATTATCCCTATTATCAATAGTGGAAGTAGGTGTAGCCATGGGGTTTTCACACACACTAGATCGGTACTAGACACTGTTAAGTGTTGATAAAAATTCAAACTTTGTATCTCCTCAGAACCGAAGCTCTAATACCAATTGAAGGTGTTCAAAACAAAATAAAGTGGGGGGGGGGGTCTGAATTAGGTTTTTAAAACAAAAACTTTTCTTTAAAAATATCCCCCTTTAAGTTAAAATCCTTTTCCTTCACTCTTGATAATAACCATAAGTAAGAACAAGCAGTAAAGAATAATGTATGTTTATACTAGTTCACTTAAAAATTATCAAACTGGTCAAGTCCACCGCCAAGGTGATTTCGCCTCACTAAATCGAGGACTTAATTCACTATAACCAAACAAATTACAATTAAGCTACCCGCAAGTGACTAAGAACCTCTAAGACTCGCAAGTCCTATACTTCTTAAGGATACAAACCTACCTGGTCCCTTAAGGAATATCAAACAATAATCAACCTAATTATTACAATGCACAAGCTACCTGCAAGTGACTAACAACCTCTAAGACTCGCAAGTCCTATACTTCTTACGGATACAAACCTACCCGATCCCTTAAGGAAAATCAAACAACAGTTTGAATACAAGTTTTGTTTACAAGATTATTGCTTCTACACAAGCTAAATATGTAAACTATTTTAAGAATAATGACTAAAGAATATGAAAGCTATGAACAACATTTGCGCATGAATAATTTGTTGATTGGTTGCTTTATCTCTTAGTATTCAAGCTTTTTTGTATCCAATAAAATAATATATCTGTTGAGAGGTACTCTTGGGATTTCCCGAAACATTGGCAGCTTTAACAGTAATGTGGGGGGACAAGATCGTGTAATGCGTCTGTCCTTTCATGGTAGTGGAATGAAACGTTCATTGTACCATGTACTATTTGTACCATGTTAACATTATCTTCTTTCCTCCTGCACTTCAGAGGCTTCTACGAGCATGGGTTTAGAAGCTGGAACATAACACAAGGTCATCAGAACTTCAAGTCTTCAGATTCTTTAGAATTTCATCTTCAGAGTCTTCAACACTTGGTTGTGAGAACCTTTTCTTGGAACCTTGGGTCTTTAGAACTTCAAATCTTTAGAATCTTCACAACTTCTATCTTTAGAGTCTTCAGCACTTGGTCTTCAGAACCCTTATCTTTAGAACCTTGTTATTAGAAACCCAAGTCTCCAGCTTTTGGACTTCAGTAGAAACATTATCTTTAGATCTTCTAACTTTGTCTTCTCTGAAACAAGTTGTCTATTAGAAACTAAGTTTCCAACATCTGGAACTCAGTAGAAACTTTGTCTTCAGATCTCCTAACTTTGTTTCTTTGGAATACACTGTCTTTAGAAACTTGAGTCTTTAGCATCTGGACTTTAGTAGAAACTTTAGTCTTTAAATCTTCTGACTGTTTCCTTAGACAAACACCAGAGCTTACACTTTAGAGCCTTCTGGAGTGTCTTGCTATTGTTCAATAGAAGTTGTGTAGCATAGAAGCATAATTAATTCTCTTATAATGTCTTGGCTACATCATCCATCAAAAGCAGAACTTGTTTGTTAAGTACTCAACAATAACAAACATTAGAGTATAAAAATTGTTCATACAAACATACTCATTTGTTATCATCAAAATTCAGAGATAATATTGAAGAACCAACTTTTGTTCTTACATGATGTGCCCTGAATCCTGCTAGCCAAGTCAAGTTTCAGAGCATTTTTTTCATAATTTGATCAGGTAGTAATTGACATCAATTCTTCTAACTCAAATTACTAGAATGGTCTATGGTGTTCAAGGATGCTTGTTGATAATTTAATTTTGATCAATTGATGCATTTTGATGCATCTGTTTTTTATTTAATATTTTTTAAGACTCTCTAGTTTTTCTCAAACTGACTGAGCTATAAGTTAAATAAATTTTTTGTGAGGGTACAATTGTCTTTGTCTTGATGAGATGAATTGAATGACATTGGTATGAACCTCTAATTTTTCCATTTGAAGAATCACGATTTCTCTGGTTTTTTTTAAGGTTGAAGGTTGAAGACGATGACATGTTCTGTCTCAACCAATCACAGCGTGCCAATTGTTTTATTTTGACTGGTCCGGATTTATTTGATTTTATGTGTTTTTCAATAAGGTCCATAACATGCACATCGCACCAGGTCCATTGGATCTGCTTAGTAACGTGTTTGACATTGATCAGATGGTCCACATTATTTTAGTTTTAATTTTATTTTTTGATTTTATATTTTAATTGTTTTAAACTTCAAAATTTTATCTCAACTTCAAAAATTCCAAAAAATAATTTTGATTTTTCTTTCTGATTCTTATTTTTTTCACTATTTTATTTTATGATTTGGTATTTTTTTATGATTTTTCATTTTATTTGAATTATTTTAATTGATTAAAAATACTTTTTTTGGATTTTTAAATTCTGAAAAAATATGGAAGGATCCAATGACCTCTTGAAAAATATTGGTGACCTCATTTTATTTTTATTTCGGATTTTACCTTTTTTTATAATTTTTGGTTTATTTTGCTTATTTCTTTGAATTTTAAAAAATAGTTTCCGACTTCAAAAAATTCTGAAATTTTTTATCAGTACTTATTGACTCGTGTTTGACCTCTGACCTTTTTTTAAGAATTTTTATTTGGTGTTTTAATATACTTTGTGTATTTTACCAAATATTTCCCTTTTATTAATCATTTAAATATTGTTTAATTGAATATAATTTATTATTTTTATTTGGTCCTGATTTGGGTGTTATTTTGGGACAAGTTCCTCAACCTCATTGGATCTTGGATGTTGATAGATTGAAAAACAAATTCTACCAAAATGGATGAATGATGTTGATGATATTTGAAACCTTAATTGCATCTGATACATCCCCTCTCTCTTCATCTTATCCCTTTCTTACTTGTGCCACATGTTATTGGAAAATAATCTACATATCATTTCTCTAACATGTGGTACATAGATTGCTATTGACCGGACTCAAAATAGATGTGACTTCAACATAAGTCCACTTACGATTGCTTAACATAGCGCTAAAATTATTCTGATTCAAAAGATGATCATTTGTGGCTCAAACTTATGTTTTCAAGCCCAAGTATGTTTAATTTGAAACCTTTGATCCAATAACCTTGAGGTTCATTGTTAGGAAGCTTTGATGTTATCAATCCTCTAATGAACTTTCATGAATTTTGGTCTAAGTGAATCATTTAAACATCGTTGATCATATATACTTGCCTTGAGTACTTGAAATAAATGATATACTTGAGAAAAAGCAAAAGGAAACTTGTTGTTGAGAAGCTTTAATTTTATCAATCTTCTAATGAATTTTCAAATGCTAGTTTCAAGATGGTCATTTAGCTAACCTCTAACTTTTAATTCACTAACAATTGACTTTATTTTGTGTTTTTACTTTATGCCCTTTATTTTATGCCTTTAATTTTATGCACTATTTACTTTAGAATTTACATTTCATGTTATTTTCAACTTTATTCACTTGGGCATTTATCTTTATGTCATTTTATCTTTGCTCATTTGAGCATTTATCTTTATGTTTTTTTTAATTATTTTGCTCACTTGAGATTTCTTTTCTTTTTGAAGACACTTAATAACCAACTTGAACATTAAAAAACTTTAAGGTTACTTGAACTATTTGGTTACTACCATTGGCATTATGGAGTTGTGGAACTCTTGGACGTTGGACGAGAAGCCCTGATACCCTTGGGACCTTATGATTATGTTGTTATTTTGTCTGAAGTTCTCGGGGTTTACTCCAAGACACTTAATAACCAACTTGAACATTAAAAAATTTAAGGTTACTTGTGAAGGTGGAGAAAACACTTAGAAAGGGGGGGGGGTGAATAAGTTTCTCTTTTTCTTTTTCTTAAATGCACAACAATAATGGAAAAGACAAGGTTATTTTTATCCTGGTTCGTTTGAACTCAAACTACTCCAGTCCACCCGCCAAGGTGATTTCGCCTTTCTCAACAAGGACTTAATTCACTATAATCAACTGATTACAAACACACAACAACTGTTGTGACTAACAATGCACAAGTAACCTTACAAGTGACTCACACCACTAAGACTTAAACTAGTCCTAGTCTACTTGAGAATTCTGACCAACCTTGGTCTCTCAAGGAACAATTACAAGATATAAAATCTTTACAGATAGTGAAAAAAAGTTTGCTTCTAAGAAAGCTATATCACAACTGTGATTTTTCACTAAGAATATTTTAGCACAAAGTGTATGAAATTTTTTTGTGAGCCCAGAATCTTTCACGTAGCTTTTGCTTCTTTTGAAATAGTTTTGTTCTATTCAAAACTTCAGATGTTCAATCTTTCAGCGTTTCAACAATTGTGCGTTTGTGCGTTTGAGCGTTAGTTGGCTTGTGTGATACGGTGGGAAAGAACTGACTGTTTTTGGAATGCTGGTTCGCGTTTTGTGTTTGTTTTCGTAAAATGTCGCGGTAAGCAAGAGTCGCCACTGTCTTTTATTTTATCCAACAAGGAAAGGAAAAAAGCACAGAAAAATTCCTTTTTCGAGATGTTTCTTGGGTCCGGGGGGTAGATTATAGAAAGGGAAGGTGTTAGCACCCTTTCTATCCGTGGTTATCCACGGGCTCTTAGGTACTTGATCAAAGTGTTTTCAAAAATTGCTTTTCTTTGTGTTTGTGGGTTTGAAAAGAGTTTTTGTTTGGAATGTGTAAGTGCGAAAAGTTTTATTTTGTTTTGAAAGGAGGAAGTACTTAAGAACCATCTACCTACTCGAAAAAGGAATTAATCTGTGCTAATGTCCTTTAGACAATGCTATCCCACTATTGATGAGTAGGTAGCACCGTCGTTGGCGTTTTAAGGGTCAATTCGATTAAGGGACGTGTGGTCACTAAAGCAATGTTAGGACGCCTTAGCGGTAACCCTAATGTCTTAGATCATTTTTCCGAGGCAACCGTTTCGAGGCAACTATGATCTTTAGACAAGAGGACGACCTCTAAAACTTCCTATACTTAATTACCACATTCGAAGGCAACCAAGTGAGGTGTACCCTAAGAGTGCGCATGTGCGAGTGTGTTATTTCAGTTAATTTTATCTTTGTACATGTCATAGGTGAGCTACGTTGATTTTAAGTTCATACATTTGATCTTGTCATGCATTCCCTATTACCAAACATCTAACAGTGTATAGTTGTGGAATTTAAATTGCGGAAGTTAAATCTAAACTATTACAAGGCGTCGGGTATTTACATCGCCAAAAGCAACCCTTTAATTTAAATTGCGGAAAATAAATAAAGCGATAAAATAATTAAAGTCCTATTTAAAGCTATTACATTCCGGAAGCAAGTACAATAATATGAAAATATGGATCGCGTGCGAGATATTAAAACGGCGCATTTTTTAGGGTTTTGACCCCTTTTTATTAAAGAAAAGATTTTTGTTGTTTTTGAATTAACTGGAATTAAACCTAAGCTAATTATTAATTAATTAATAAAAAAGGATATTTTTGGATTTTTTATATTTAAGGAAATAAAATAAATTTGGTCAAAATTATTAAAACCTAATATTCTACATTAATTTTAATTATTGCAAAAATATTGAAATTATACCTAATTAAAGCTAAATCAATTAAATTAATTTATTTACAAAAATAAAAGTGATGAAGTTAATTTTAATAAATAAAAATATTTTTTTGTGTTTTTGATTTTATTAAGAAAAATTATTAATTGGTTAGTGCTAATAAAAACAATAAAACAAATAAATAAATATAATGAAAAGAAAAAGAAATAAACCAAGGGGGGGTGTTGGGCCCAAGACGAGGTTTGTTCAGCATTTTCCAAGCCCAATTACACTAGCATGTGTTTGACCTTTGCAATTCCCTGTGACAACGTTGACTGGGCACCATGGTACACACTCCATCTGGGCCATCAGATTTGGCCTGGAGGCCATCTGGCAGATGATCAGGTGATGGTGCATGGTGTACTGCGCCTTGTATGCTGCATGGAATAAACTGAAGCAAAATAATACAAAGGCGTTGGGGGACTTGGGATTCGAACCCAGGTCCCAATGGATCTTACACTAGCGCGCTTACCAACTCAACCATCATGCTTAATTGTTAGTATAATAAGAAAAGAATATAATATGTGATAACAACAATTATGCCTGAAAATAAAAAAAAACAAGCGCGAAATATTTGAATCAGCGAATGGGACATGGCCACGTAATCGTCTTCTTCAACGAAACCTGGCTTTATTACCTGCTGATTTTTATCTGCAGCAAAATCCAAAGCTTGTTCCTAAAATCAATTGTAGGCCATATAAATTGATCCTAAAACCATGGTTCGCTTCGTCTCTTCCTCCTGATTTCATTTATGTCCATGGTTTGTTCCAATTTTTCCTGAAACTCAAACGCCCAAAAACAAGAAACAAAAACCCTAGATTCGGGTATTGCATTACAGGCCATGAAAACTCAATTGGTTAATGCAGAAAGTCTCTAAATGGACCGATTAGCATGATTGTGCAAAGATTTTGGCAAAAAAACGCTTGAATATGAGAATACGATTTCATGTATAGGGGTAAGTTTCGAAGGACTTACAACGCGATTCTGGAGAGGAGAGGGCTTGGTTTTGATTGCAATTGCTTCAGTGGATGTCAAGCAAGAAGTCTACGTTGAGTTTTTATCTTGAATTGGCCTCTAACCAAGATTTCAGTTTCCAACTTTTTCAAGTTTTGGTTTTTGTGATTATGCAGCCTCTAGCCTGAATTTCGTGTCCTTGTGTTGTATAAGTATCAAGCAATGTATTAGGTTAAAAATTGGGCTTTGAATCCATGAGCATTGATGATTCAAGATTTGATTTTATTCTCCATTGAAAAAGCTTCCAAATTTGTCAAAAACCAATATTTTGTTCACAACATTGCTTGATTCGGATTTGATTGTGTACATGATGATATTTAAGACCTGTAATGATAAAAAAGATACCAAGTGATTAAGATTTGGATTTTATTTGGATTTAAATTGATTTAAAATGAATTAAATCAATAAAAATAAAATAAAATAGAAAAATTAATAATTGGACACAAGGCTGAATATAGGACACATGTGTAGTGTGATAAGATCAAATCAAGTGGAAAAAGTTGGCCCATTTGACAAAATTTGAAGTTTTGAGGATAGTTGACTTTTGGCAATTTTGGAAAAATGCCCAACTTCAACAATGCATAACTTCTTCAATTTTGGACTTTTGGAATTGTTCTTGGACTTTTTAGAAACTTTGAGATGTCCTATAACCAACCCTTTTGGTCTCATCTCATTTTGATATTCCATTCTCAAATTATAAGCTTTGGCAAAAAAGGTGTTTTTGTTGACTTTCAAAAATGACCTATAATGTCCAAATTTGTAACATTTTGTGAGTGCATTTATTGATCTTGGGGTGTGAATATGGATTGTAGGAAATTGCATCCTCTTCAAAATGAGCTTTTGATGGGTCATTTCTCGTAAAGTATGAGAAAGTTATGCTTGGTCAAAGTTGAGTTGACTTTTCCTACAAAACCCTAATTTAGCAACTTTTGAATCTTGATGAATTTTGAGCAATCCTTGATGAATCATGATCAACCCTTGATAAAATGATGAATTATCCTTAAAAATGAGAATGTTGACAAAAAATCTTGAGGTTTGACTGTATTTGAGGCACAATTGACTTTTGCCCTAGCACAATCGATTTTTGGACCTCTTGAGCAATTGACTGACCAAACTTCCTCTGCAAGGCTTGAAATTTGACATGGATGAACTTGAGAGCATATTAGGACATTTGGGAGCACTTGGGGTCATTTTGATGTAAGGACCTTGATGCAACACAAAACCCTAATTTGAGGTTGACTGCCTTAGGAGTTGACTTGACTGTCTAACCCTTGAGCAATCTTGAGCCACTTGGAGATTATTCTTGTAATGTCTTGGGAAATATGGGAGGGAAAATTTTGGGGTACAACAGCTTGCAATTAATGTTCTTATATATATAGCATGAGAAAACATGACCGTTGCCTCCTTCAAATGGAGAGCATTAAATTTTTGCGTGTTTCCTTGCACTATTCCATTTTCCAAAGCACTAGCATAGACACTTTAGTGCATGTAGCCGTCTTTGCATTAAATGAGCAAACAAAACTATGCAAGAACATGTCTCCTGAAGCTTGATAAGACTTGTTAGCTTCTATATTCTTCAGATCTTGGCTTCACATCTTGTATTCAGAACATGCTTGCATATCTTCTAAACAATGCTTTGCTTGCTAAGTACTTCTGATCAGCGCTTGCTTTCAAATATCTTCTGAATCAACACTTGCTTTCTAAGATCTTCTGAATAGCACTTTCTTTCTAAGATCTTCTGAACATCACTTGCTTTCTAAGAACTTCTAAAACATAGCTTACACAGAAACTTGTTAAGCGTTAGAAGATGTAATTAAATAAATATATCACCAGAGTCAGCATCCGCACTTAAGTTAAAGCAAATGGTTCTTTCATCAAAATAATGTCTTCATTTATATTCAGCTCAGCACTTCAAGATGCTTCTGTCAGAACATTATCAGAGACAACATCAGCATCAGCACTTGCGCTAAAACAAATAGTTCTTCCATCAAGGAACTTCTTCATTTGTTTTCAGCTTAGCACATCAAGATGCTTCTGTCAGAACATTATCTGAAACAGTTAAATACATTCATCAGAGTATCAAATATATAAAATATAATTTATTGTTATCATCAAAACTCTGAGATATGATCAGAACCAATCTTGTTCTAACAATCTCCCTCTTTTGATGACAAAAATATATTCAGATATAAAAATAAATTTGAATAAGAGATAGGAATCTCCCCCTGAAATAAATATTTCTATAAGAAAAAAAACTTCCTGAGAATTTTCATCAGAGCTTTGGAATTTTTCTTATGAGATTTCTTCATCAGGTTCTTTTGAGGATAATGTTCATTTGAAATAAACTCCCAGAGTTTAAACGATACCTGCAAAGTTCTTAAAAGCATAAAAAGAAATCTTGTATTTTGTTAGAATGTTTGAATTAGTCCCATAACTATTAATCAGAGATTAGATCAAAATACTCATTTTCTCCCCCTTTTTGGCATAATCAAAAACTATATAAAAAATAGTTGAAGAGCGTAAAATTTTTATAATAAAAGATTCATAGGTTCAATAAAACAACAAACAAAAACAAGAAATATAATGACACTAAGTTTTCTTAGAAACAAGGGCCATAAGAAGATTCTTGATCTCAGATGCAGATTCCTCTTGTTTCATCATCCATGTTCTGATTTCTTGGTTTGTCTGATCTTGCTTGTCCAAACGCTCATGAATGACTTCATTTTCCCTCTTGAGCTCATTCAGAGTATCCATGATAAGTGAAGTAGGAGTAAAGGATGAAGAAGCTTCAGCAGAAACAACCTTTGGAGCAGCAACCGTTGTGTCAGAACGAACAAAGGTTGAAAGCAGAGTGCCCAGATCCATCACAAGAGTTGGCATTAATTCAGGTGCAGCTTTTGCAGAAGGTTGATTCAGAAGAACAATTGCCAGAGGATTTGAATCTTCAGAGGATTCTTCAGATTCATCTTCTAAAATGTCCATTTCATCAGCTGGAGCATCAACAATCATCAGAGAAGACTTCTTGTCCAAAATATCAGCAGCTTCTGACTGAAAGGCATGCAGATGCTTGGAGAAGTTCTCAATCACCTGAGATTGACATAAATCTTGCAGCTTCAGTGAATCAGCATCTAAGGTTCTTCTGAAATATTCCCACAGAAGATCTGTTGCAGCTGGGTTCACACTTCTGGTGCAGTCTCCCTTCAGCAGGTTCAACCATGCTTGAACTTCTGTTAAAAAATTCTAAAATAATATATTTACATCTGGCTGAACAGGTTTTGGGACATCCTTTTTGAAAGTTTTGTTTCTCAGAAATTGTAGAGATTCAAAATCAACTACAGTTCTTAGAAAGTTAGTTGGTTCAAGATTTTCTGTTTGTTCAGGAGTTGCTGATTGGTCAGGTTGGTCAGGTTGTTCAGGTTGTTCAAAAGGGTCAGGTGTTGCTGATTAATCATGAGGTTCAGATGATGCATGAGTTTCATAGGGTTCGTGTGTTGGTGATGGTTCAGATGGTTCATGAGTTTGGTGTTCTGGAATGTGAGGAGGTGAAATCACTGGTGAGTCAGGAGTTGGAAGTTGTGGAGATGTTGGTGGTGTGATGTCAGGTGAAATGATTATGGTGTTGTCAGTAGTTGGGGTAGGATTTTGTGTTTATGTTCTGTTTAAGGAAAAAATGTTTTCAGAAGGTAGGTTGAATGGAGGCTTTAGAATGGCCAGAGGTTCGTTGATTCCTGGTATTCTCCAAGAGCCAACATCATACCATCCAGTAGGTCTGGGTGATAATGGTTTGGGAGGAGGTCTAGAAAGGTTTTCAGTAGATGTTTGAGAGGGTTCTGAGTGAGAGGGTTCTATTTGTGTTTCAGAATAATTATCAGAGTCAAAGTCACTCAAGTATGATAAAACTTGATTTCTTTGAGGATTTTCAGCAATAGGATCAGATGGTCAGGTCTATATCAACATCTATGTCTCCTAGGGTTTGGGGTTCAACAGATGTAGATATATTTTCAAAATCATAAACAGATATAGTTTTAGCTGGTGTACCTGATTTCTTCTTCTTCTTCTGAGGTATGGCAGAAGGTCCTTCAATATCTTTCCTCTTTAAAGGTTGTTGAAGAACAACATCTGGAGCAGCTTCGTGTCTTCCTTGCAGCCAGGCAGGATCAATTGGTGTTCTAGTCTCTTTATAAATTTCAATGTAATGCAGGATGATGGGTGGATGATCTCCTGATTTGAACAGAGGGAAATCAGTAATTGGTATCCTCCTTCTCTTAACAGTTGCTGATACAAAAGGCATTGGTTCTATCAACAACTTGTCTATAATCTTCCTCTTCACCAAGTTCTTGCTAGTCAGAGCCTTTCCACAAGTAGGCTCTAACTCCCCCAGCAGATTAGCTTCATCTAGGTGAGCAATCAGACCATTCTCAGTCAGAATGTCTGAAATCAGTCTCCCCATAGGAATCCAATTCCTTTTGGATTTTAGGTTCTTCATTCTTTCTGCTTCTCTCGTTTCTTTCACATGAGTCCAGAGATGTTCAAACAAGAGATAGGGTAAATCAATTTTGATATTTTTTCCAAGACAGAACAACAAGTATTGTTGGTCAGCATTATATAGTCTGGAGAGCTAGTTTCCTTCCTATGATGAATGCAACCATGGATTATTCTTGCCCATATCTTGTACTTATTTTTCAAGTCTCTGACCTTTGAAGACCCTTGCCCATTTGTAAAGATTTCAGCATAAACCTTTGACATTTCCAATCTTCCATTAGCAATTCCAGTTACTCCAGTTCCTTCAAAACCTAGAAGTTTTCTGATTAGGTTTTCAGTAATGGAGATTTCCTTACCCATCACAAAAGAGAGGATGACCTTTGGAGAAGCAATTGCATGAATCCATAATTATTTAACAAGATGAGGAAAAACTGGACCAACAAGACGGTCGAAGAAGTTTCCCCATCCTTGAAACTCAACAGCGGGAAGAAGATCAAAACCATTATCTTTCAGATTCTCAAAGTCCACCATTATTTCACTTATAACCTCTAAGCTATCCACTGGTATGAGAGTGGTTCTCTCAGGAACAATGTATTGCTCCTATTGGATGTTCTCAGAATGAGCGGAGGAGGAAGCCATTGGAGCAATTAGGTTTGAGATAAGAAAAATGGGTTTCAGAGAAAAATGCACATAAACGTTTGAGTTTTGAAAGAGACGGTAAAAAAGTGAGAAAGGTTTTTACAAAGGTATTTATAAGAAGTCTTTTCAGAAATAGGTTTAAAAGAATAAAACTGTAAAAAGAGTATTTAATAAAAATTTAATTAAAAAAATCTAATCATGACTTAGCATTTAATGAAATTGAAAAGTAAGGGGAAAACGTGAGATTTTAATCAAATCAAAACAGTTACCCAGAACGGCTGTCAATAGCTTAACACGCGTGACCTTTCAAAAACACACCAAGTGTTCATCTTCTGAAGATTGCATGGGACAACTGTTTGATCTAATGAACTTTTGAGTATCATAAAAAATAAAATCTTCTGACTGACTATTCAGTCAAATCATCTGAGAACTCATCTTTTCTGAGTGGGTTGTTCATAGATTCTGAGAATATCCAGAGCATTGTCAAGATGATGATCTTCCGAGTCTTCCTTTGCTTCTGACTTTTCAGAGTTTGAGGGATAATCTTCTGTACCTACAGAAAAATCAATTTGCTTTGGCTGTTGCTGGCCAAGCTTATCATCAAACCTGATTTTGATTGATTCTTCAACAATCAAAGTTTCTCTGTTGTATACTCTATAGCCTTTTGAGTGTTCAGAATATCCAAGCAGAAAACATCTTTGTGCTTTAGAATCAAACTTGTTCAGAATAAAACAAGTACATTCAAAAAGATTGAAATATAATATGTTTCTAGTGGCCTAGAGGAAGAATCAACAATTTATGATTTAAAAGAAAGTTCTGAAAACTTTCCTTTTAGACAAGCTTTGTTCAGAGCTTCTGATGTTGTATTTCCATTCCCGTTTCCAATAGTTTCAGAGCTAGTAATCTTCTGTTTCTAATTACATCTGAAACCCTATAATCTTTTAGATTCCAGGCCTTGGAACATATGCTTTCTTTCCTTCATGAGTAGATAGCATCCAGAGTCCAGGTGTTAGTACTGGAGTATCAACCTTGTTGTCAAAAATATCTGCAACATAGATGATTTTGTCTTTTGGTACCCATATCTTTTTGGGTCCTCTTGGGTTAGAGTATTTAAAGTTATGTTTGAACTTTGGTTTAGCATAAGAGTTTCCATAGTAAGATGTATATTTAATATGATGTGTGTGCCCAGTGGTGATGTGAGAATAGAGAGGAGTATGTTTGATAACCAGATCCTTAACTTTCTTAGGTTGAGTTACTTTGCCTTTGTATCCTATACCTAAACTGTCTTTCTTGCTAACTCCATAGATCATTGAAGCCATTTTGCTTCTATTTATGTTTTTAGCTAGAAACTTCTAAAAGCTTTGATCATATTTCTTTATGATCTTATCAGCATTACTAGGATCATCTGAGATTATTTCCTTCTGAGATTTTTGTAGATCATTTTCTATTTTTGAAATCTTTTCTTTTAACTCAGAGTTTTCTGATCTCAGACTCTTAGTTACTTCAGAGTCAGAAGTAAGATCCTTTTTCAGATTCCTGATGTTGATTTGAAGCTGCTGATATCTTTCCAGAATTTCACTCAGACTTTCTCCTAGTTCAAGTTTAGTGAAATTAACAGTGAAGTCAAGGAATACCTCTTTAGTGTCTGATTTTGATTCAGAGGATTCTGAGACATCTGATAAGTTGTCGGTTTGAGCTATATTGGCTTGTTCATCTTCTGATTCAGTTTCGTCTTCAGAAGATTCAGAATCATCCCATGTTGCCATAAGACTTTTCTTCTCTTCCTTAACGAACTTCCCTTTATGTTTCTCCTTCTGAAGCCTTGGACACTCACTTTTATAGTGGCCTTGTTTATTGCATTCATAGCAGGTAATGATTCTGTTACTTGATATTCTGTGTCCAGAGGATTGTTCAGAGTCATTTCCTGTTCTTCTGGAGTTTATGAAATTCTTATGCTTGTGCTTCCACAGCCGATTGATCCTTCTGGAGAGCAAGGATAGTTCACCTTCTTCTAAAGTATATTCTTCAGAGTTTTCTTCTTTACCCTGAAAAGCTATAGTTTCATATTTTATAATTGATTTAAGGGAAATGGACTTACCTTTCTCTTGAGGCTCGTGCTCATCAAGTTCTATCTCATGACTTCTGAGAGCACTGATGAGTTCTTCAAGAGACACGTTGTTCAGATCTTTTAAAACTTTGAAAGCAGTGACCATAGGTGCCCATCTTCTGGGTAAGCTTCTGATGATCTTCTTAACATGATCTGCCTTAGAATATCCCTTGTTCAGAACTCTCAAGCCAGCAATCATAGTTTAGAACCTTGAGAACATATCTTCTATAGATTCACTTTCCTTCATCTTGAAGGCTTCATACTTCTGGGCGAGAGCCAAAGCTTTAGACTCCTTCACTTAAGCGTTTCCTTCATGAGTCATTTTAAGAGACTCAAACATATCATGTGCATTATCTCTATTTGTAATCTTTTCATATTCAACTTTAGAGATAGCATTTAGAAAAATATTTCTAGCTCTATGATGATTTTTGAAATCAGCTTTTTGCTGTCTATCCATATTTTTCCTGTCAATCATATTTCCTTCTGAGTCAGTAGGATGTTTGTAACCATCCAAGAATATATCCCATAAATTACTATCATGACCTAGAAAGAAACTTTCTAGTCTATCTTTCTAATAATCAAAATCTTCTCCATCAAATACAGGAGGTTTGTTGTAACTATTGTTGTTTTGCTCAGTAGCCATTTATGTTTTCTTCTGGATCTTTTCCTGACACGGTTAAGTGTTGAGCTCAGATTCAAGCTCAGATACCAATTGAAGGTGGAGAAAACACTTAGAAGGGTGGAGGGGTGAATAAGTTTCTCTTTTTCTTTTTCTTAAATGCACAACAATAATGGAAAAGACAAGGTTATTTTTATCCTAGTTCGTTTGAACTCAAACTACTCCAGTCCACCCGCCAAGGTGATTTCGCCTTTCTCAACAAGGACTTAATTCACTATAATCAACTGATTACAAACACACAACAACTGTTGTGACTAACAATGCACAAGTAACCTTACAAGTGACTCACACCACTAAGACTTAAACTAGTCCTAGTCTACTTGAGAATTCTGACCAACCTTGGTCTCTCAAGGAACAATTACAAGATATAAAATCTTTACAAGTAGTGAAAAAAAGTTTGCTTCTAAGAAAGCTATATCACAACTGTGATTTTTCACTAAGAATATTTTAGCACAAAGTGTATGAAATTTGTTTGTGAGCCCAGAATCTTTCACGTAGCTTTTGCTTCTTTTGAAATAGTTCAGTTCTATTCAGAACTTCAGATGTTCAATCTTTCAGCGTTTAAGCAATTGTGCGTTTGTGTGTTTGAGCGTTGGTTGGCTTGCAATTAATGTTCTTCTATATATAGCATGAGAAAACATGACCGTTGCTGCCTTCAAATGGAGATCATTAAATGTTTGCGTGTTTCCTTACACTATTCCATTTTCCAATTCACTAGCATAGACACTTGAGTGCATGTAGCCGTCTTTGCATTAAATGAGCTAACGGCACTATGTAAGAACATGTTTCCTGAAGCTTGACAAGACTTGTTAGCTTCTATATTCTTCAGAGCTTGGCTTCACGTCTTGTATTCAGAACATGCTTGCATATCTTCTAAACAATGCTTTGCTTGCTAAGTACTTCTGATCAGCGTTTGCTTTCAAATATCTTCTGAATCAGCACTTCCTTTCTAAGATCTTTTGAACATCACTTGCTTTCTAAGATCTTTTGAACATCACTTGCTTTCTAAGAACTTCTGAAACATAGCTTACACAGAAACTTGCTAAGCGTTAGAAGATGTAATTAAATAAATATATTACCAGAGTCAGCATTAGCACTTGAGTTAAAGTAAATGGTTCTTTCATCAAAAGAATGTCTTCATTTATATTCAGCTCAGCACTTCAAGATGCTTATGTCAGAACATTATCAGAGACAACATCAGCACTTGCGCTAAAACAAATAGTTCTTCCATCAAGGAACTTCTTCATTTGTTTTTAGCTTTTCACATCAAGATGCTTCTGTCAGAATATTATCTGAAACAGTTAAATACGTTCATCAGAGTATCAAATATATAAAATATAATTTATTGTTATCATTAAAACTCTGAGATATGATCAAAACCAATCTTGTTCTAACAACTTGGACTATTTTGTTACTACCCTTAGCATTATGGAGTTGTGGACCTCTTGGACTTTGGATGAGAAGCCCTTATACCCTTGGGACCTTGTGATTATGTTGTTATTTTGTCTGAAGCTCTTGGGGTTTACTCCAAGACACTGGGTTGATTTTCTTTGTGTGTAGGATTTTATGATTATATGCTTCGTGTGTGATTGAGAATTCCTATGTATACAGTTGTTACTCTGGCCAGTTTTTGTGAAGACTCAATGCATCTGAAGCTTGGTATTCTTGAGAGGTTTAGTATCTTTGCTTTCTTGATTTCAATCCAAAGGATGATAATTCTATATTGACTTCTTTATGTCAAGTGTTGGCTTCTTGTTGGTTAGATGGTTCTTTTCCTTAGCTTTTAATTTATGCATTAGGATAGTCCCTTCATCTCCTCCTATCTTCTTTAATTTCAAAGTCTTCTCCCTCATTTTCAAAACCCTTCTTATTTTCTAACTTGAACCTCTTTCATAATAAACTTGGACTTAGGTCCATAAATTTTTAAAAATATTTTCTTAATCAAACTTTAACCAAGTTAATCATACTTTGACATGTTTTTGTGAGAATACTAAAAGTCAATCAAACTCATTCAAACCATTTTTCCACGTTGACTTTTTACTTTAAAACTTTTTCTCAAAAAAGATTAGACTCTTATCGATTCTTGTAGTGATGCGAGCTACTATACTTCTACGATATATAGTGAAGTGAGATATTTTCCACTTGAGTGTTGAGTGAGGCTATATTGATTTTAAAATCCAAGCTATATCCTCCACTTTGAGATGATGCAAATTCTCCTTTCTCATAATCGTGGGTAGTAAGTATGTTTTCCACTCGGATGTGATGATGACGTCTCTTCTCTTAAAATTAACAAACTCATGTGTTTTAAGATTTTTGAGATGAACTACGAGTACCTTGATTCTCTATTTCACAGAAGGTGGTACGTAGACACTAATGGTTCGCAACCGCGGCGGGTGCAAAATTGTAAAAAATACCTTTTTCTCATCTCCACCATCTATTTTTGTATACACATTTTATAGCCAAAATACACAAATTTCCAAAGAGGTTCATGCCGAGTACCATATATGTTTAGGATTCTAATACCTTATCTTTTTCATAACTAACCCCCGTACCTAGATTCTCTCCCCTCTCTTTTGGGTTTATTCGCTCTTTTCTCATTCCTCTGGAAATAATAAAGCACAGTGGCGATTTTTATTTGATCTGTGCAAGTCAAGTCAATCCAATGACTTAGTCTCAACATTTCTACCGCCACATCCACACCTTTGGTTCGTTCAAATTGCCAACGTGTTTTAAAACACATTTAGATCCAACGCTCCACATATTTTCTTGTTTTATATTTTATTTTATTTAACTGATGATCTGGTGTGAAATTCGGGGATGACCATAACATGCACAACACGTCAGATCCATCAGACCTGCTTACTAACGCATTTTGATAATGATCAAATGGTCCAGATTTTTTTAGTTTATTATTTTATTTTCTGATTTATGTTTTAGTTATGTTAAACTTCAAAAATTCATAAAAAATTTATTTCTGACTCGAAAATCATGAAAAAATTCACAAAACTATTTTCAAATATTATCTTTTTTATTCTTATTTATTCACAATTTTATTTCGTGATTTGGTATTTTTTTTTTATATTTTTCACTTTATTTGACTTGTTTTAATTGTTTAAAAATATTTTTCTTAATCTTAAAATTCTAAAAAAAATTATGGAAGGATCCAATGACCTCTAGACAAATATTGGTCACCATATTTTTTTTTACTATTTTTCACAAATTTTTGGCTTATTTTTATTATTTATTTATATTTTAAAAATAGTTTTTGATTTTAAAAAATTCTAAAAAAAATTTGTCAACACTTGTTGACTCATGTTTGACTTCTGATATTTTTTAAAGATTTTTATTTGGTGTTTTAATACATGTTGTGTATTTTACCAATTGTTTCCTTTTTAAATCATTTAATTTTTTTATATTAAATATATTTTATTAATTTTTTATTAGTCCTGATTTGGAGACACTTGAGTGTTATTTTGGGACAAGTTCCTCAACCTCATTGGATCTTGAGTGTTGATAGGTTGAGAAATCGAATCCACCAAAATGAATGAATCATGTTGATGATATTTGAAACCCTAATTTCATCTGATACATTGGTTACACTATCATTCCCCTCCCTCTTCATGTTATCCCTTTCTTGTTTTTACTTGTGCTATATTTTTTGGAGAATAATCTACATATCATTTTTCTAACATGTTTGGCACATACATTGCTATTAATCGACCTCAAAATAGGCTTGGCTTCTACATAAGTCCACTTATGATTGCTTAACATAGCGCTAAATTTGTCCTGATTCGAAAAATGATCATTCTTGGCCCAAACCTATGTTTGAAAGTCCAAGTATATTTAATTTGAAACCTTGGATCCAATAACTTTGAAGCTCATTGTTAGGAGGCTTTGGTTCTATCAATCCTCTAATGAACTTCATGAATTTTGGCCTAAGTGAATCATTTGAACCTCATTAATCATATGTGGTTGCTTTGAGTACTTGAAATGAATGATATACTTGACAAAAAGCAAATGAAACTTATTATTAAGAAGCTTTGATTTTATCAGTCTTCTAATGAGTTTTCAAAAGCAAGCTTCAAGATAGTCATTCAACTAACCTTTTGTTATACTTGAATTCTAACTTCCAATTCACTAACATTTAATTTTACTTTATACCTTTATTTTTTGCCTTTACTTTTATTTACCATTTATTTTTTAGCATTTACATCTCATGTTATTTTCCTTTTACTCACTTGAGCATTTATCTTTATGTCATTTTTTTCTTTGCTCACTTGGGCTTTCTTTTCTTTTAAAGACACTTAATAATCAACTTAAACCTTAAAAGACTTATTTCTTTATGGACTATTTGGTTACTATCCTTGGATTTTTGGAGTTTTGGACCTGTCAGACTTAGGATTATAAGCCTTAATACTCGAGGAACTTATTGCTCTGTTGTTATTTTGTCTGAAGTTCTTTTGGTTTACTCCAAGGCATTGAGTTGATTTTTTCTGTGTGCAAGTTATTCTGAGTTTATACTTTGTCTGTGATTGAGAATTTCTCTGTATATAGTTGTTACTCTGCCCAATTTTTGTGAAGACTTAATTCATCTGAAGCTTGGTGTTCCTCAGAGGTTTAATATTTTTGCTTTCTTGGTTTTGATCTAAAGGATGGAAATTCTACATTGACTTCTTCATGTCAAGTGTTGGCTTCTTGTTGGTTAGATTGTTATTTTCCTTGGCTTTTACTTTATGCTTTAGGATAGTCCATTCATATTATCCTATCTTCTTTAATTTCAAAAATCGTCTCCCTCCATTTCAAAATTCTTCTTGTTTTCTAACTTGAATTGCTTTCATAATAAACTTGGACTTAGATCCATGCATTTTTAAAAATATTTTCTTAATTAAACTTTAACCAACTTAATCATACTTTGACATTTTTTTATGAGAAGACTAAAAGTCAATCAAACTCATTCAAACCATTTTTCCACTCTGGCTTTTTACTTTAAAACTTTTTCTCAAAAAAGATTAGACTCTTGTCGATTCTTGTAGTGATGTGAGCTACTATACTTCTATGATATATAGTGAAGAGAGCTATTTTCCACTTGGATGTTCAGTGATGGATTTTATATCCAAGTTATATCCTCCACTTTAAGATGATGCAAATGCTCCTTTCTCGTAATTGTGGGTAGTAAGTACGTTTTCTACTCGGATATGAAGAGATGTCTATTCTCTTAAAATTAACCAACACACATGTGTTTTAAAATTTTTGAGGTGAAATACGAGTACCGTGATCCCGTATTGCACAAAAGGTGCTACATAGCCATTAAAGGTTTGCAACTGCGGCGGGTTATAAATTGTAAAAAAACACTTCTTTTCTTATATCCACCATCTATTTTTTGTATACACCTTTTATACCTAAAATACACAAATTTTCAAAGAGGTTGCTGTGGAGTACCATAGATGTTTAGGGTGTTAATCCTTCCCTTTTCATATCCGACCCCCATACCTAGATTCTCCCCCACTTTTTGGGTTTATTCGCTCTTTTCCCATTTCCTTAGGAAACAATAAAGCGCGGTGGCGATTATTATTTGATCTGCACGAGTTAAGTCAATCCAATGGCTTAGTCTCAACATTTCTACTACTACACCGTGTCTACTGACACGGGTAGCCGTGTCAGGGGCCTGAGATTCCCATATTTCTTATTTTTCTAACCAAGCTTTAGGCAGGATGACACGGGAAGCCGCGTCAGGAGCCTGATTTCTCTTTAAAAACTTGTCCTCTTTTGCAATTTTCTTGCTTCTCTCGTCACAACTTCCGCCAATGATGCTATCGTAAATTTCACCTTCTCTTCTCCATGTAGGGCACTTCAAAAACCTAAACATACCCTAAAAATAAACTCAATAAAAACAAAGATCTAATTAGCAATAAAACGCGTGGGTTACCTTCCACGAAGTGCTTCGTTTAACGTCACATGGCTCAACGATTCATCCCCTTTATTATGGGGGATACTTCCTCATCCACACCTTGTTGCTTGTCCTTTTTGTAACCCATTACTCATTTAGATCAAAAGTATGAACCACTTTGTGCTTCAAGTAACTTCCAACTTCCATCTTCTTACCTTGACGTTCTTTCTTCTTGACCTCTTGACTGAACTTGGGAATTTTTATTGATGCCACCTGAGAAATTATGCTTGAGACTTCTTCTGGGAGTAGTTTTGAAATTTTTCTTTCTCCTTCTACTTTAATTATACCGATTGAGGATTTATTCTTTCCAATGGCACCTTGCTTCTTGATTTCCAATGCCTTCAAGGTTATCTCCTCATCAAATGATTATAATGTCAGATTACCTGTCTCGATATCAAAATTGCATCGACTAGTAAGAAAAAATGGTCGACCAAGAATGATATGAGTCTCTTCATCTTCAAGAATATCCATGATTTGGAAATTAACTGGGAAAACATACTTTTCAATTTCCACCAATACATCTTCAGCTATCCCATATGATTTCTTGATGGTATGATCAACAAATTTTAATTTTGTCCCACTTCCGCTTATCCTTTCAATACCAAGCTTTTTAAAGATAGTTAATGGCATTAAGCTCACACTAGAACCAAAATCAATTATAACCCTAATGAATGCTTTGTTCTTTATAGTGCATGGTATTGCAACTGACCTCAGATCCTTCTGCTTGATAGGGATTTTTCTCTCGGACGTGATTGCACACAATTTCTCATCACTAGGTAATGGTCCATCTTTTGTGGGTCTCTTTTTTGAGAGTACCACCTTCATGAATTTCTGGTACAATGGAATTTTCTCGAGTGCTTCAAATAATGGTATGTGGACCTCTAGCTTTTTGAATACTTTGAAAATTTTACCAAAGTCTTTCTCTTTTGCATCCTTCTTTTTTACCCGAGAGGGATACGAAAACTTAATCACTGGCTTACTCTTTTTTTCACTCTTATCTTTAGTTGGCTTCATCAAAATTACCACTTTTTCATGCTTTTTCTTATTCTCTTGCACTTCCAACTCTACCTCTATGATCTGATCATCATATTACTTATCTTCTTCACCTTCTGACTCCTTCTGACTTCTTGTTGTGACTACATTAACAATATCATGACTTTTTCGATTGCCTTGTGATTGAAAAGATAATTGTTGTGAAATCTACCCCATTTGAACTTTCAATTTTTTTATTGAAGCAGTGGTATTCACGTGATTTCTCCTTGTATCTTCTTCGAACTGAGAAGTATGGGCAACCATCTTTTCAATAGCTACATCGAAATTCTGCCTTCTGAGGAGCTTGTTGCTGATTTTGGCCACTTCTTTGCTGATCTTTCCAAGAGAAATTTGGATGATTCTTCCATCCCGGATTGTAAGTATTGGATTAAGTATAATTCTGCCTCAAAAATTTGATATCTTCGACTTGTTATGGGGTTGCAATATAATGTACAGTCATTTATAGGCCACTATAAATTTCACAACATTCCTTTTGTGCTTGTTGAACCTAAGCGACCTGTTGAGTACCCATGTTCATTGCTTTTAGCTTTTTCTCCACTTCTGCAGCAATTGTCTCTTCGATTTTTAGCTGCTTGTTAACTTATAACTTCAGATCAATCACTCCCTCTGGTTTACTTTTAACCCTATCATATAACTCCAGATTCTCATTTGCAGTAATGACTTCAATAATCTTCTTCACGCCAGTGGCTGTTGTAAAGCTGGATGAGCCACCGACCGCTGTATCAATAAGTTGTTTTGTCTTCATTCGAAGGCCATTTACAAACATCTGCATTTGTTCAGTTTGGTCCATATTGTGAGTGGGACAGGCTACCAATAACTGCTTGAACCTATTGTAGGCATCACCTAGTGAATCTCCTTCTTTCTACTTAAAATTCACAATATCATATCTTTTGTGAATGTAAACAGAAACAGAAAAGTACTCATCAAGAAAAGTATTTTCCATCTCTTCCCAAGTAGTAATACTCCCAGCAGGCAGTGAGTAAAACCACTCTTCAGCTTCTTTAGAAAGTGTGCATGGAAACATTCTTAATTTATTCGCTTCTTCTGAGTTCCCCTCAATCTTCAAAGTAATGCTCATAGTCAGAAACCTTTACAAGTGCTTATTTGCATCTTCATTGATCTTTCCAATGAAATGTATATTCTCAAGCTGACGAATTGTTGAAGGGTGCAGCTGAAAGTTTGCAACATTAATCGGTTGATTCACAATAGTCAACTAACCTGCTGGAGCATTTTCTCTTCCATAGTCCCCAAGAAGTCTCTTAGGTACTGGATCTTCAGCCATTGGTCTTTCCTCTTTGGATTCAGACTCTATATGCTCTAAAAGGTGTTCTGACTCTGTCTCTATATGAACTGAATGTTCTTCGGTAGAGGCCATTCTGGCTAATCGAGCTTGTCTACACCTTGAATGAAAAGTTCTTTTTATCTCTGCATCAAAAGGAAATTCAGTTGATGGCTTTCCTCGCATACAAAGGTTAGGCATAGATCAATAATGATAACAATATGTAAAACTAACAAAAAATAAAATCTTAGTTGCGGACAACAAAATTTTAATTGAACTCAAATTAAACTCTATAATTTGACAGTCCCTAGCAATGACGCCAAAAACTTGACCAGTAAAATAGCAAGTGTACTATTTTGCCTCTACAATAATAACCGGTAAATTCCTCGGATATCGATCTCGAGAACTGCGTGTAAGTATCGAGTTTAATGTATGGTTCAATTAAACAAAAACTATGGTTGGTTTGATTTGTTTTTAGTAAAAATACTGACACAGAAAAGTGAACAGGAACTTAAATTGGATTTGATAAATAGGAGTAACCTGCTAGAGAAGATGTGTGATTTACCCTATAACTCCTCTGAATTAACATTGCAATAACATATTTTACACAATCAATTACTGGTTATTAAGGGTTTTTTCTCCTAAGCCCTTAGTGAGAAAACCTTTAATCATTCATCCTAAGCTCTATGTCCATAGAAACTTACAGATCAAATTAAGAATCATGAAATCAAGAACAATCCAGTTACTATAGGGTATCCCTAGTCCTAGGTGATATCTACTATAGTATATTCTCATGAAAGCATTACCAACGAGGGTCTAGCCTAATCAGTAATCATGCATCAATTTTAATTTGTCCAAAAGAGAAAGCCTTAAGAACATCAAGAGAATATATTAATTATGAAAAACAACTTTTCATTGCAACAGGAAAATCAAAGTCATTACAAAGTCAAATCAGGGACACTCCCTAGCATTTGGGGGTTTAGCTACTCATATTGTTCAACATAACTACAAGATAAAAACTAGACATTACAGATATTTAGATAACTTCGATCTTCAATTGCTTCTGCTCATGAGAATCTTCCGCTCTCCAAGAACCTTGATCTCTCCAATATTCAACCGTGTAAATTATTATTCGCTCGCCAAAAAGTCCTTAGGTATGTCGTGTAAACTCTCTCAAATAGTGAAAATTCATTTGCCTCAGTCCGAAATGTCAAAAATTCCCTTCGGGGTCAGACTTGGATGAAAAATCAAAAAACATGTAAAATCAGCGCATCTGCCAACACGGTCCGTGTCAGCTGACACGGGTGGCTGTGTTGGCCATCCTGAAACTTCAATCAAAATATATCATGAAATCCCGTTGACACGACTCATGTCAGGTGACACTGGTGGTCGTGTCAGCCCCCTGAAGTCCTTCATGCTCCACAGTTTCCCTCTTGACATGGCCCGTGTAAGGTGACACGGGTGGCCATGTCAGGCCTTCTGCTACTTCAATTTTTCTTTTGCGAAACCTATGATTTCTCGACTTCATCACACCGAGTACCTTGGATCCTTCACCTGAACCTAGGATTATCATCAGACAAGTAACAGAAATATAGTGAAAATGGTGACCGATCACTAACACTTCATACACCTTCCATACATCAAATACAACTCATCCATAACTATTTTTCACACTTTTAATAACCCAATAAATCCACCTAAGTCCCACGTATTGACACTTGCAACTTGATTTGGTTGGACCAGTTGAGGAAGTTTCAAGGCATTCTATCCACTGTAACATATTATTAGAACCATTATCTTATCTCTGGAACCATTGAAAGAGGCATTGGCCTTTGCCCCAATAGGTAAAATCTCTCAACTTAGAACTCATACATACATGCATTATTTAAATTTAATTTTTGAAGCAAAGATGTAACTTTCAATAGGGTGAAGATAACCCTTAAGTTGTTTTCCATTTATCATGCTTGTATGTGGAGTTTAGAATGAATGAAACAATTAGTGTTTGCTCTGGTTTTTGAGTTCGTATGTTTTAATATTGCATATTTAGTTTGTTTAATTGGTATCATTAAATTCCTTGTTTGATTCTGAGCAAGTTTGATCTTTATACTTTTGAATTAGATTGAGAAATGAGTGAGACACATATGCACCATTATTGTATCTCAAGGTTGAATATGATGACGAGGTGCCGCGGAATTTCATTTTGAAATGTTGTTTTATAATTTATTTAACTGATTGTGTTTTTAGACTTGAATGACATTGTGCCCTAGAGGCTAAGGCGCTGGTTTTAAGTGTTTGAGTGTGCATGAGGTCTCGGGTTTGAATCCCCCTCTCCTAAGACCTTTTGTGATTTTTTTATTTATTTCCACTTAGTAACTTGCTTCTCCCATTATTAAATACACGTAATACAATGTCACCATGCAAGCAGTGGCCCATGGGTAATTGTTTTAACCTATAAGTACAATGGTGTGGGTTCAAATCCCTTGGGCATCATCCCTTATTTTTTTAGCACTTGTTTATTTTACTTATTTTTAATACTTATTTTCAACTTTCCATTTGATTTTATATATGCAAATTAATTCCTTTTGGGATGATATTTTGCATGATTCTTTGTTTGTCTATGTATTTTATGAATCCATGAAAAAATACCAAAACTAATATTTATTTTGACTATTTTTGTTTATTTAAAAATCAAGTCTTTTTAGTTGTTCTTTTAAGATTTTTCTTTGATTGCTTTGTTGATTTCTTGACCAAATTCAAGTTGAATGATCATAACATTCCATGTATTGATTATTGCTTGATTTATGATACGTGCTTGATATATGCTTGTCATAAGTTTGAACCATTCTTGATCACATTTTCATGTATACTCCTAACTTTGATTCCTACCTTGCTTGAATCCTCTTGATGTTTAGAGTTGATTGTTGTCATGATAAAATGAATGCTTTCTTTTCCATGTACCTTGTGTATTTGTTTATGTGCCCATGTGATCCATGATTGGATGTTTTTTTTATCAAAGTATGTTTTTATCTCCTATTTTTTGTCACAACTTTTACTTGATAAACATGTTGACTTTATCTTAACCCTAATGTCAAGATTGATTTGATCATGTATTCATACATGCACCTAAAATCCTAATTCCATGACCCTTGATTGAATTTGGTCTTGGTCACCATGGCACTCACTTTAACTTTGATGATCCACCTTTGTTTATCTTGACATGAGATCTTGTGCTTAACACTTGTTCATCTTTTATTTATAATTTTTCTTAAATGACTCTCTTAAAACCTATGCTACTTTGTGATCTTATCCTCTCCATTGTGCCATGTGTGATTGCTCTTTGTTTTGTTAGTGATCCTAACCTTCATGTATTAATAATTAGTGATTATACTTTCTGTGTTAATACTTATGTTCAAATCCAAGGAAAATGATAGTATTGTTGACTTAATAGTCATGTGCATATGTATACCTTAAGTTCATCTTTGTGTGTTTATCTTTGTATATTACCCCTTTTGTAAATGTTTACCCTTATACCTAAACCCTAATTTCAAACTTAAACCTCCTTCATTAAAAAACCTTGACTTTGTCATTGCATTTTCAAACTTTCTTCTTTAATAAATGCTTCAATACACTTAAGAATATTAAAAAATTTCAAAAGACTAACAAAGATTCAACCTCACCCAAATCATTTTACCACTCGGATTTTCAATTTAAAAACATTTTCTCAAAAAAATTATATATAAATCCTCTTTATAGTTGAGATGTGATTCTCTTATACCTATAGTAATTATTGAAGTAGATGTGATTCTTTTCACTTGAGGGAGTTAGTGGAAACTTGTTGATCTTATATTCAAGATAAGAGCCCTTCCTTCATGATGATGCAAGATCCATCTTCTAATAATTATGGTGAAATTAGTTGAGTATTCACCCTAAGATGACGAAATGTCTCTTCTCTTAAAATCAATCACAATCAATCCTTTTGTTATTTTTACCATGAACTACGAGGTTTTGATCCTTCATTGGTATGTTGGTATAATACTCTGTCTTTCCAAATAAAAAATTAATAAAAGAATATACTTATCTTCTCAACTCCACACTCTTTTTACAAGCAAACCATTTTAAACCAAAAATAAATATTACAAAAGGTTCATATAAAGTACTATAGATACATAGGTTTCTAATATCTTCCCTTTGTCTAAACCAACCCTCGAACCTTAGATCTCTTCTTTGTGTTTTGCTTTTAGTTTTTACTTCTTACATTGAATATTTAATATAGGATTTTTATCTTTTCCTTTTTCCTTGGAAACAATAAAGTTCGGTAGTGACTTCTTAAATTTTGTGAGTCAAGTTAGTCAATAGCTTGGTCTGTATATTTTTCACCACGACAGTGAAAAATAAATGAGATCAATACCAAGAGATTCAAATGTATTCAGAGATATACGCAAGGATACATTATAAGACTCTCACAAAATATCTTCTCAAAGAAGGGACTCTAATAAAGAAGATCATAAGTGCTTACAATTATTCTAAACCGGTATTTATTTTATAATTATATTATTATTACTAATTATTATTTAATCAATATTATTTCTATAATCATATTAAACCAACTTCGTTGACTAAGTCAAAATCAAAAAATAGGGTTGAAACCCTAATTCCCAAACTCCCGATGGCGCCATGTTTTTCCTATTAACCGCGGGCTAACATAACCCTAACCCAAGAAACAGATACTGTGCAAATTGAAATTGAATAAAATTAGCATAAACTAAAATCAAATTATATCTAATAATATATAATCGTATCAATCATATTACAATCAAATACAATCTGAATCAATTACAAAAAAACTATATTATATTACATAAATAAAATCCCTAATTACAAAACAAAGATCAAATCTTCTAATTTCTAATACAAATCTACCTTAATCAACAGAAAAAATAACGACAGTCATACATAATTTCCTAATTTGTCTAATTCTAAAACACTATAAATTGACCTAATTTCTAAGAGAAGAGGGGGGAAATTGGAGAAACCGAAATAAATTGGAGAAACCGAAATAAATTGGAGAGACCGAGGAACAAATAGAAGAAGAGACAGAGAGTTCTTTGCCTTTCGAGTCTTCCCTTTGTGTGGATCTAGGGTTTCAATTTCTGAAACCCTAAGATTTGTTCTCCTTCAAGCCGTCGCATCGCCATCATTGTCGTCTTCAATCTATCGCCTTCATCATCATCTCCGCCATCACCTTCACCTGCAAAACAGACAGAGGAGAACAAAATCAGCCAAGAACTCAATCATCATAAGGGAAAATAGATCAAGATCAGAGGTAACGATACTCAGCTTTCATGCTTTGTTGTTTTTTTTGTCGCGATTGGTTTTGTTGGGGTTGATTTAGGGGTAGATGGGGAAACGCTGCTGCTAATTAGGGTAAAGGGGGGAAACCATGGCTATGGTTTGGGTGTTGTTGTTGTTTAACAGAGGGAGAAAGATGAGAAAACAAGGTGGAGAGAGAGAAAGAAGAAACAAAATGAATGAAATGAAACAAAAACAGAAAGATATAACGTGATTGGATCCAATATATCACCCTTATCGTGTACTCTTAATCACAACCACACGATCTCCATCAAACGCTCTAAAATGCACACTCATTGTAATACCATGTACTCTCTCGTACGAGGTCCAAATAAACCTCCTCTTGAACGCTTATCATTCTGGGCCAATCCCATCGCTAACCATCCCTCCCCCCTATTTTTTTGATTTTACTATAACATTAGGAATCACATCCCCCAGTGCTGGTGGGCAAGGTTCAATATTTGGACTTAGACCCTTGCTTCACGTACCCCCCACTTTTGCTGCCCCGTTCAAACTTACACCTCCTCATGCGTTTCGGCCTGAATCCAATATCTAGATTCGGGGCCCTACTTTCTGCACCCCCTAAATTTACTCAGCCCAAACAAAATACACCCCCCTTCGTTTTAATTAATTTTTATATTTTATTTTATTTTTATATTTTACTTATTTTTATATTATAATTAATATTTTTATATTTAATATATTTATAAATTCTGAAATTATTTTATTATTATTATAAAATTCTAATATTTATTTTTTCTAATCCATCCAAATATTTTTAATTGCATTAAAATCATTTCTCTTCATGCATTAAAAATATTTTTTTTATATATTAACATATTTAAAAAATAATTAAGCAACATCAAACCAATTTTTTACTAACTTAATTTAAAATTCAAGATTATTTCAAAAAGAGGAATATGAAAATATTTTTAATCGACTGCGAACTTCGTCTAACAACTCCGCTATTCACACACCCAGACTTGGTTCAAGGGGAATTCGAAATATCTTCGTAATCTAATAAAAAACACCAACCAACTGCGAACTACGAATTGGGACTCTAATTCCTCATAAGAAGATATGTAGACATATGACTAAAATCGTGGCGAGTTCCCCAAATAAAAATTAAAACCCTATTTCCTAAACCGATATTCTAATCCCTAGTATCCTTGTGAATAAGGTAGATGAGTGGTGCCTAACATATTCCCTTCGTCTAAGAATGAGTCCAACAACTTAGAATCTCTGACCAAATTAGGGCTATCCTTTATATTACCTTCCTAAAAATAAAAATTAAGGGTGGCGACTCTCATTTTAAAGCCGGTTATTACAGCTGGTGACTCTACTGAGGACTCAACCCTAGGGTTTAGAGGCCTTTCCTTTTGGTTTTAGGGTTTTTCTTATCTTTGGGGTTTTTATACTTGTTTATTTAATTATTTATTTTCACTTATTATATTATTTGACACCTTTATTCATCTGCTGGCGGGATTTTATCATTTAAAAAAATATATTATTTTCAAAAACCCTTAGAAAGAAGGTTCGTCTATTGGCCAAGGGGATATATCATCTCTATGAGTTTTTCTGAGGACTTCGCCTAGAGTCGGTGGAATTCCAAAAAAGAAATATGTCTCAAGAGACATCCTCTTGGGGGGTAGAACTTTGGAACGAAACCTATGACTCTTTGTATAACCCTTAAACCAAAATCTCATAGTGAGACCTTTCATGACTTAGAGATGAAAGTTTCGGTCTGCAAAGAGGCCCCACTTAACGGAGGTCCTTATGCCTTTCCCTATAGTGTTAAGCATGATACCCTTATGTAAACCACCTTATGGGGAGGGTAGAATATACTTAGGCCAAAACTAGGAGCCTACCAACTAAGGATACCTTTCATGAAATCCTGTCACTAAGCCACACAATCATGCATTCATACATTTTGCATTTCACATATTCATCATTCTCCATTCTTTTTTGTCTGTCTTATTCATAGAATAAAAAAAATTCAAAGGTTTTTGGTGAAGTGTCTTAAAAATGAATGCCAGAGGGAAACAACGTGTCTGTATTAATGTCGTCAAGCCAGATATGACGAAGATCGAGACTATCAAGGGTAAACTGTCTGAAAGAGCTTTGAAGATGTTTACTCGCCGTTATGGGGATACTCTTGAATTGATAAAAGTGGATGTACAATTGGATGATGTTTCTGCCTTAACTCAGTTCTACGATCCTTCATTGAGGTGTTTTACCTTCTAATACTTTCAGCTAGCGTCAACTTGGAAGAATTTGATAGACTCTTGAATTTCTCTAAAGGAAAAGCTTATGTGGGAATTGGGTAGACTATTGACATTAAAGACTTGGAAAATGGTTTAGGGATCCCTTATCTTGAATTGTCACTTAATTACAAAAAAGAAGGTGATGTACAAGGGATTAAGAGATGTTATTTGGAAATTAAAGCTCTTTATTTTGTCGATAACAAAGAATGGGATTCTTGTGTTGATTTCTTAGGTCTACTTATTTTTGGTGTAATCTTATTTCTGTGGACTTTGGACTATATTGACCCTGCAGCTATTAGTGTATTTTGGGGTTCAAAAGCTTTAAACATAAATCCAACTCTTGCTTTACTTACTGATACTTATTATTCAATTCACACTCGGTATGAAAAAGGGAGGGGTACTCTAAATTGTTGCATACCACTCTTATATTCTTGGTTTATGACTCATTTCTATAAGGAAGATTACATGGTTCCGAATCTGACAAGATACGAATGGCCTAAAAAATTAAGGTCTCTTACTGCTAATTATGTGTTGTGGTATGCGAGGAACCTAAACATTGGATATATCATCTATACTTGTGAAGACTTTCTGAATGTTTCTTTGATTGGATCACGTGGTTGCATCAATTGCAAACCTACATTGGCTCTACGACAACTAGGGTACCTTTTGGAGGATAAACCCTCCGATGAACGACTTTAACAATTGATCATCATGACATGGGAAAAAACGAACGAGAGTTACTCAACAAGATCATCCGAGCTTGGAGTAGGGTTAACAAGAGAAAGCCGAAAGGAAGAATATTATGGCGAAAGAGCCTTACACTCGATGGGTTTTGGATAGGGTGCAAGTTGTTAAGTTACCTTTTGACATTGATCATGAGTACAAGCCAGATGTCCCAGATTCTCTGCCTGTGTCCTTAGAAGAAATAGACAACTTGAAGAAAGCCATGAAGAAAGCTCAAAGAGAGAAAGAAAAATTGGAGCTTAACCTCCATAACTTAGCTAAATAGAAAAGACAGATGCAACGTATACTTGAATCAAAAGATCAACAAATTCAGAAAGATCGTGAGGCATTTGAAAAGGAGAGTCTTAAGCGGAAGCATTCGAATGAAGGGTTGTTAAGTGATAAGTTCAACTTGGACTCCAACAACCAACGGTTGGAGGATGCTGCTAGCAAGATTAGGAGACTAAGTAGGTGGTACGAAAAAGCAATGCAAGACAAAAAGGTGATGGGAGAAGATTTGAGGGCTCAAATCCAAAGTTTGGCACAAGCTTCTTTAGATCAAGAAGAACAAATGAAGTATCTTACCACAAGACTCCAAGATAGCCAAGAATCGGAGGTAGGGGAATGCCTCAAAAGGATGATGGCAGAAATATTTCTCGGCCAAAAGACTGATGAATACGAACAAGTGTATCTTGAGTTAGAAGGCCTCCGAAAGGATTTCCTAATACAACGAAAACTCTATATGGAGATGAGGGCTGAAAAGTTATATTGGGAAGAGCAATATGTAAAGATTGCTAAAGCAGGAGAAGATAATCATAAGCTAATTCCTGACCTCTACCAAGAATATCGGTTATACAAAGACAAGCACGCAAGACTCGCCTTCTTAGCCAAAAATCTTATCGGCGACATCCCTAGGAGTTTGAGAGATGCAGAAAATGTGATGGTACCTCTTTCGAAAGATGTTGAAGACTTCCTCAAGCTTTATAGGACAATGGTAGATGGATTTAGAGCAGAAATCCGCAAGCGCATTTTGATGTTTTAAGTTTGAATATTTTTCAATATCTGAATTGTATTCTCCTATTTTAAAGACAATGGTTATTTCAATAAAAAGTATTTGGTTTCTGTATTTCGGCCGTGTATTTTTTTTTAGATACTCACCAATAAAAAAGCAAAAACTGAAAGAATATAAATATAAAAATAAAAAATATATGAAAAATCCGAGTGAATAAGACATTCAAAAATGCTTAGCATATTCATACGCATCCATGCATTTGCAAACATCACATCATTTCATATTGCATAACAAAACTCATTAATTTTCAAAATCATCTCCAGTTAAACCATTGGTAGAAAATCATCACCTCTTCTACCGCCATATCAAACAAGGGCCCATTGAAAGAAAGTCATGGAACAAATCAAAGAGGACCAAGCCGCATTCAGGGAAGATCTAGAGCAAGTAAAGGGAAACATTGACTCAATTAAAGGAGATATGAGTCAAGTCCTTCTAGCCTTGAAGAATATCATTGAAAGGCAGGAACATATCCCTAGGGCAGCCTTTGAGGAAGTAGTTATTGGATCGGTAAAGCAGAAAGAAACCAAAGTTTTGGAAATATTTATTCGTGAATTTATCCTGTCCATAGAGATTAGTGACACTGAACTGCCATTCAACAGTTCCTGCAGTTAGGAGTTTAGATTGAATTGGTAAAATATAAAAACATAAAAGTAAACATGTATAGAAAAGAATTCATTCTCTAGAGAGAAGAAACTTATCAAGCATGCATATAATCTACTTCTCACAAACTTAAACTTATTAACCAGTTACACTCAACCTATAATACTCCTCAAATTCATCTAGCATGGATCACTCCTTAAACCAAAGTAGAGAGAACTACTATATCATCTCGACGACTATCTCTTATCCAACCTCAACAACACAACAAACATCCATATTACTCGTATCGACAAACTCTCAATCGACACAACCAACACAGAAGCATTAAGCATTGACACCCATAAAGACTGCTAGTTATAAATATATCTCTAGAATTCAAAAACTAACAGATAATCATCCTAGATAAGGATTTGAGCAGTATATATCTATAACAACCCAAACCCCAAGCATAGAGAAAAAATCTAAGATAACAATCGACACAGATTTTTAAAGCAAATTAAATATTATGCCATGGACAACAAATATACATGAGTTCAAAGTAAACTCATATACAAAACCCAACCAAATAGAAAGACACAAAGAGGAAGAGAAATGAACCAAAAATCTCCCGGTTTGTCAGTGCCGATTAATGATGAATCCACCCCGGATCATCCGTATGCAAGCTCCGAAGTTGTTTTCTAAGCTCTCTCTACTAGAAAAATGAAGGTTTGATGAGTTGGGAAAAAATACCCCAAAACATAACCTAAAAAATGTGTATTTTGGCCCTTTTAACGTATTTCTATCCAGGGGACCGTGATAAGCGGCACTATCCCGCTAAGCGCACTCTGCTGTTATGAGAAAACAATCAGCTTTTTGTTTTCGTCATAAATTGAGAACCGTAACTTCGATTTACGCTCGGTTCAAAGTGTTGTAAAGATTATTAAATCATCTAACTAACAATGCCTAAATATGAACCAAATTAATGATTTATTATTCTTTTATTTTGAGCCTTATTCATTGATGAGTTGCTCAAAATTGCACGTTTGAAGCCGTGTCTTCGACACTTATTGCTCATGCTCCAAATATGCATCAATATCTCCAAAATAAATGGAAAAACATCAAATGGTACCCTATGTACATGAAAACACAAATAAAAACAAACAAAACATATTTACATAAAAGTAGGGTTTATTCAACAATATTAACAACAAAAACTGGATAAGTACAACAAAAAGTATATACAAAAATAGCAACAATTTGCACTTATAAAACTCTTCCCAACTTGTACTTGTTTTTCCTCAAACAAATCCAAACAACTCAAAGAACCAAAAGTAATCAACCAAAATATTATGAATCAATAAGTTTTAAAACGGAAAACAAATGTATGGTTCAAACAAAAACGCACACACGAGGTAAATACTTACCACAATCCTACAATGACAACATGTAAACGAAATGAATCCTCAGTACAAAAATTATACTAAACATTCTAAAACAAAACAAGCTCAATCATGAATCACACCTAATAAAAATTCATTGGTAGATGAAGAACACACAAAGGTAAGGGACAAAAAACACTCATCCACAATCTTGAAAACATTAGACTAAATTATGTATTCATCCAAAAACTCATATTGAAAATACAAAGGCAAGAATCACAAGGGCTTTTTAAGGTTGTAATGTGGCTTGGTTAACAAACAAGGGATAAGTCATAAATCTAATCGAAACAAAAACTTGTATTAACCTAAGGGAGTGATTAACTAACAACGACTCAAGCAAAATAATTTCATTCCAAATTTTAAACCAACACACATCACTTATTAACACAATATTATTCAAAACTCTTTTTGTTTTTCTTTTTCAAAGCTTTTTTCAATTTTTTCTTTCTTTTTCTTTTAAATTTTTTTCCACATTTTTCTGCTTTCCTTTTTCTTTTTTTTTCTCAACCTCATAGTAATACACACAAGCACATAAATATTTCTCTCCACAACTTGAATTCAACCATATCATAATGTGAATACTCCCTACTTTCTAAGGCAAGGTAAAAATTCAAACTACAACTCATAGTTAAAAGTTCAAGAAAACAAAGAATCAATATCCATACAAAAAAGATGAATCAAACACTCATAGACAAGCATTTAGCAAAAACAACATGGATATCGACAAAAAGCTCAAAGGGGTTAACAAAAGTTCACACACTCACAAGGTGAATTGACTATTTGGCCAAGGTAGTTGTGCTCAAAATTAAACAAAAAATGCCTTGATCATGTTCATGCTTTCATACAATCAACACAAACAAAAGATTAAACATAATAAAGTCCAGTTAAAATAAGAATTGTGGCCTCCAGCATATTTGAACAATGGAAATCTTCCTCACATTTATGGGTAAAAAGGGAATTAAAGTGATTCAAGTCATGAGCAAGTAATGCAAAAAGAATGAATGACATGGTAATTGTATAAATAAAAAATTCCTAAACATGTTATGCTATAGAAAGCGATAAACGAGTACCTGGCGAGTACCAACTTCAAAAACTATCATTACCATACATCTGCAAGTTGACACACTCAATATCTGAAAATCACCAAATGCCACTTCAAGCTATCTAATCAAAATTTGAGTCCAAAAAACAAAAGAAAGAATTAAAACTATTACTCTTGATTACTATACTATAAAGAATTAGGTGAAGTGGGAAAAAGGAGAGCCAAGTGAAAAATTAAAAAGAATTCACTAGCTCTGTACAGCAGGGCTCGCTAAGAGGCATAGAGCGTGCTAAGCGCGCTACAATAGTTGTAGAAAAACAGGACAACAATAGTACTGCATTAGCACCCTCCACAATCACCTACGCAATCTCAAACATATAATATTTACAACAGACAAACACACTTCCACAAGTTAAACACGACAAGCTTCCGGAAAAACAAAAATTGATATAACAAAACTAACTGGTGAAAGTGAATTAACAAGTTGAAAAGTAAAAATTTGAGAATTTAAAACAGATCCAGTTTCAACTTGTTAAAACACAAGTAAACACATATATAAACGAATACAAATAAAACATGCTTGTTTTACATCAGTAAGCTCGGCGCCTTTATTGTGCAAGCTAATAAGCTCCTCTCATCATGCCATGGTATTGTCACACCATGCAAACCTAAAGAAAGTGTCCTAACATCCACACAACAAACGTTACGAAAACGAGACAATTCACAACAATACGTGAAAACAAAGAAAAACACATATATGCACAAGTATGGAAAGTAAACACAAAACATGTACAAGTAAAAATAGACAAGTTTATGTACACATTCTATACAACATATACATTAATTACAAAACTAAAAAACAAAGAAACTATCACAATGAAAAACAATAAACACCAATCCCCAGCAACGGTGCCATTTTGTTGGAGCGGTAAAGCGGTAAGCAACAAAAGTTTTGGAAATATTTATCTGGGAATTTATCGTGTCCGCAGAGATTAGTGCTACTGAATTGGCATTCAACAGTTCCTGCAGTTATGAGTTTGGATTGAATTGGTAAAACATAAAAACATAAAAGTAAATATGAACAGGAAAGAATTAATTCTCTAGAGAGAAGAAACTTATCAAGCATGCATATAATCTACATCTCACAAACTTAAACTTATCAACCAGTTACACTCAACCTACAATACTCCTCAGAGTCATCTAGCATAAATCACTCCTTAAGTTATTTCTAACTTAAAGTAGAGAGAACTACTATATCATCTTAGCGACTATCTCTCAGCCAACCTCAATAACACAGTGGACATCCATATTACTCGTATCAGCGATCTCTCAACCGACACAACCAACACAGAAGCATTAAGCTTTGACACCCATAAATATTGTTAACTCTAAATCTATCTATAGAATCTAAAAACTAATAGATAGTCATCCTAGATAAGGATTTGAGTAGTATATATCTATAACAACCCAAACCCAAAGCACAGAGCAAAAAACTAAGATAACAATCGACACAGATTTGTAAAGCAAATTAAATATACCTCCATGGGCAAAAAATATACATGAGTTTAAAGTAAAATCATATACAAAACCCAATCAAAGAGAAATACACAAAGATGAAGATAAATGAACCAAAAATCTCCCGGTTTGTCAGTGCCAATTGATGATCAATCCCCCCTGATCATCTGTATGCAAGCTCTGAAGTTGTTTTCTAAGCTCTCTCTACCAAAAAATAAAGGTTTGATGAGTTGGGAACAAATACCTAAAACATAACCTAAAAATGTGGATTTTATCCCTTTTAACGTATTTCTGTCCAGGGGACCGTGCTAAGCATCACTATTCCGCTAAGCACACTCTGCTGTTATGAGAAAAAAATCAACTTTTTATATTCGTCATAACTTGAGAACCGTAACTGTATTTACTCCCGGTTCGAAGCGTTGGAAAGATTATTAAATTATCTATATCAAAATGCCTAAATATCAACCAAATTGATGATTTCTTATTCTTTGATTTTGAGCCTTATTCGTTGATGAGTTGCTTAAAATCACGTGTTTGAAGTCGTGTCTTCGACACTTTATTTGTCATACCCCAAATACGCATCAATATCTAAAAAAGGAATGGAAAAACATAAAACAGTACCGTATGCACATAAAAACACAAATAAACACAAACTAAACGTATTTACACAAAAGTCGGGTTTATTCAATGATATTAAGAACAAAAAGTCGATAAGTGCAACAAAAAGTATATAAAAAAATAGCTACAATTTGTACTTATCAATAGCCCAGACTATTGGTGCATCGAGAGGTCACCAAACAAGAAGAGAACCAGAGTCAGGACCCCAAAAGTCAACCATGGCTCAACAAGAAGTCAGGCAAGTAGATACTGAAAGGTTTGTTCCACCTTCACCAAAGGTATGGGCATCTCATACCTTGCAAATTTTGGTCAACAACGCAGACAGCTACATAGACCTGCAGTATGAAGACCATGACTTAGAAGATTTTAATCAAGCACCTCAAAGAACAACCCATAATCATGTTGCTGATAATCCATTGGCGCTTAACTAGTACAAAGCCCTTAAAGAAAGGTTAAAAGTTGTGGAGGGTTATGATGCTTTCGATGTTGATTCTCTCAAAATGGGTCTAGTTCTTGATGTGGTGATCCCTCCGAAATTCAAAGTACCGAAATTTTGAAAATACAAGGGACTCACATGTCCGAGGAACCATCTACACGTGCATTGCAGAAAGATGCATGCATATGCTCAAGGCCAGAAGCTGATGATCCATTGTTTCCAAGATAGTTTAATTGGGGAATCTCTAGATTGTGACATGCAATTGGAGCGAGTTCATATCTAGACATGGAAAGATCTCACCAATGCTTTCTTGAGACAGTACAAGTACAACTTGGACATGGCACCTAACCGCATACAACTCCAAAACCTGTCTCAGAAAAAGAAGGATTCTTTTAAGGAGTATGCTCAAAGGTGGAGAGAAATGGCAGCCCATGCAAAACCACCACTCCTGGAGAAAGAATTGGTCAATATGTTCATGGGTACTTTACAAGGGTTGTATTATGATAAGATGGTAGGAAGCGTCTCTTCCAGATTTTCTGATTTGGTAACTATTGGTGAAAGAATGGAAGCTGGCATAAAGAGCGGGAATATACAAGGGGCATCATCTAGTACCACTTATAATGCAAAAATACATGTTCCTAACTTCTCAAAAAAGAAGGAGGGAGAAATTAATGATGTAGCCTCGCATCCAAGGGCACAACAACCATTAATAATTCCACGAGAACAACAACAGAACAAGTTTGAAAAGCTTCCGATAAAGTTTAATCCTCTCCACATGACGCACAGTCAGTTATTGCAACACTTAGTTAAGGCGTCTTTGGTAGAAATAAAACCCATAGCTCCTCCAATTGGGGCACTCCCAACAAGGTACGATGCCAATGCCAGGTGAAAATATCGTGCCAATTCTACAGGGCATACTATAGAAAAATGTTGGGCCTTTAAACACAAGGTACATGATTTGTTGGACTCTCAGGATATCACTTTTGATAAACCAAATATTAAAACAAATCCCATGCCTCCACATGGTGGACCAGCGGTAAATGCAATTGAAGTGGTTACTAACTTTGCAGCGGTCAAACAAGTAAAGGCCCCGATAAACCTTTTGAAGGAATATCTGTTGGAGTGTGGGTTCCTCTTGGAACATAATGAATCTTTTGAGAAGCTGTTATAAAGATTGGTGGATCAGGGGATAGTCCAAATCCAGCAATACCGTAAAGGAGAATATGTAGCTGCAATTGATGGAAATACAAAGAAGCCAATGGTAACCCCATGCCAAGGGCCGAACCTTAATAAGAAGACCTTGTGATTCCATGGGAAGAACCAACAGAAGCACCAGTGATGATACCAAGACAGACTTTGAGGATTTCAGTGGTACCAAAAACTACTATGGTGATTAGGGGGCCATCTCCTACCCCTTATGAAAGTAACAAAACAATACCTTGGAGTTACGATTCTACGGTCTACGTCAATGGTTTAAATAAAGAATATGAGCCATTGTCAAGTCAAGGACCTACAATCACAAATATAGCTGGAACAGGGGGCATGACTCGCAGTGGTCGAATATACGATCCTGAACCACAAAAGAAGAATGATGTTATGGTTAAGGATAAAGGATAAGCTGTGGTGGATATAAATCAAGAACAAGAACCTCTGAGTAAGAATTTTACTAACCAAGAGGTAGAAGAGTTCCTGAAAATAATCAAGAGAAGTGATTATAGGGTGGTGGATTAGTTGCACCAAACCCCGACCAAGATTTCAATACTATCGTTGCTCCTCAACTCAGAAGCGCATTGATACTCTCTATTGAAGGTTCTAAGTTCTGCTCATGTAACAAAAAATTACAATAAACCAGTTTGACAATGTTGTAGCAAACTTGACATTCGGATCATACCTAGGTTTTAATGATAGTGAATTGCCTCCACAAGGCAGAGCCCACAACAAGGTGTTGCACATTTCTGTTTAAATAGGTACCACAAGCCTATCCATGGTACTCACCGATACTAGTTCTGCTCTCAATGTGTTACCAAAATCCAGATTGATGAAGTTAACATTGGATGGTGTTGTAATAAGGCCTAGTTCTACGATAGTCAAACCTTTTGACAGTTCTCATAGTACAGTGTTTGGAGAAGTGGATCTTCCAGTCAAGATCGGTCCGCATACGTTTTATATCACTTTTCAAGTCATGGATATAGAACCAGCATATACATTTTTACTCGGACGACCTTGGATCCATGCAGCCGAGGCTGTTACTTCAACCCTTCATCAGAAATTGAAGTTCTTTGTTGAAGGAAGATTGGTTATAATCGACAGTGAAGAGGACATCTTTGTAAGTCATAGAGAGTCCTACAGATATATCATCACCGATGAAGACTGTATAGCAACAACGTTTCAACTTTTAGAGGTTGCTAAAATGGTAACCTTACCAGTGAAGAAGATCAAGAAACATACCGTGACTTCATAGAGAGACTTGTAAACAGCTGCGGAAGATGGTACCTTAAAAGGTTGGGGTAAACTTGTGGAGATACCCGAGAAAAAGAATCATTTTAGTTTGGGATATGAATCATCAAAGGCTACCCTAAAAGGCAAGGCCCAATTTCCTCCTATCTAGGATACCTTCATCAACAAAGGAACAGAGCATGGTGGGCAAGTGGCGATGATATCTAATAAAAGAAACACCAAGATAGCGTCTAATTTCATCTCGCGAATATGCTTCAGGCGAAGAGCTCAAGATATGGACAACCGTGGAGATTCCAAAGATCTTTTTCTTTCCAAAGTAATTTTTCTTGTTTTTGAAAGAACATATGCCAAGCCCGAGGCATAGGGGTAGCTTGTAAGGGTCCCCCAATTTGTTTCAGATAGTATTCACAATTAGTAAGAGTTATATTTCGCATTCAATTAAGATCCTTGTCTTTGTCTTGCATTTATTTCCTATGTTTTAAAAATGGAAATACTTTTCTTCATATGCATTTTCAAATTCACATACTAAAACTGCACCAAAACATGATAAAATGCGCAAATCCATGCCTAAAACCACCAATAATGTTACTGCTTATATCCTATATAATTTTGATGCACCCATCAACCAAGCAGAAGAGGAAGATGATGAATATCTTAAACTTTCTGAAGAATTGACAAGGGAGATAGAGCAAAAAGCTGATAATATACAACCATACCAAGAATCAATCAAGACCAAAGGATGATCCAAAAGCGATCAAGCTAGGTGCAACATTGGAGGAAAGTGTCAAATTAAGACTAATCAAGTTGTTACATGAATATGATAATTATTTGCTTGGTCTTACAGAGATATGCCAGGATTAGATACATATATTGTGGTGCATATACTACCTCTCAGGGAAGGTTGTTCTTCGGTTAGACAAATGCTCAAAAGAACCCGTCTAGACATGTATAGCAAGATTCAAGAAGAAGTCCTTAAACAATTTGATGCAGGGTTCTTAGCGATGGTAGATTATCCACCTTGGATAGCTAACATCGTGCCAGTGCCCAAGAAGGACGGAAAAGTACGCATGTGTGTAAATTATTTGGATCTAAACAAAGCAAGTCCCAAGGACAATTTACCGTTACCTCACGTAGATGTTTTGGTGGAAAATGCAGCTCAAGCTTCAGTTTCTCGTTCATGGATGGTTTCTCAGGTTATAATCAAATTAAAATGGCACCTGAGGATATGGAAAAGACTACTTTCATGACTCCTTGGGGAACTTTCTGTTACAAGGTGATGCCTTTCGGTCTAAAGAATGTAGGGGAAACTAATCAACGGGCTATGGTCATATTGTTCCATGATATGATTCACAAATAAGTTAAAGTATACGTAGATGATATGATTGCCAAATATCATATAGTGAAGGATCACATCGTACACTTACAGAAAATATTTGAGCCTCTATGAAAGTTTAAACTAAGGTTGAATCTGGACAAATGTACATTTGGTGTCAGGTCAGGCAAGCTACTGGGTTTTATTGTAAGTCAGCATGGTATTGAGGTAGATCCCGACAAGGTGAAAGCCATGCAAGAAGTTATAGCTCCAAGAACAGAAAAGGAAGTTTGTGTTTTCTTAGGACGATTGAATTATATTTCAAGGTTCATATCGCACCTAACTGCTACGTGCGAACTATATTCAAATTACTCCAGAAAGATCAGACAGTGGTGTGGAATGATGATTGTCAGACAGCCTTCGAGACAATAAAGAAATATTTACAAGAACCACCAATCTTGATGCCACCAGTTCCCGGAAGACTGCTCATCATGTATCTAAGAGTGCTTGAAGGTTCAATGGGATGTGTATTTGGACAACATGACGAAACAGATAGAAAAGAACATGCAATCTACCACCTCAGCAAGAAATTCACCAACTGGAAAACCAGGTACTCACTTCTCGGGAAGACTTGTTGTGCATTGGCTTGGGCTACTAAAATATTGAGACAGTACATGTTAACTCACACCATGTGGTTAATAGAAAGAATAGACCCTTTAAAGTATGTGTTCAAAAACCCTGCTCTTACAGGAAGGATTTCCCGATGGCAATTGTTACTATCAGAGTACGACATCCAATACGTTACTCAAAAGGCCATCAAGAGTAGTATACTAGCTGACCATCTAGCTCATCAGCCATTACCAGAATATCAACCAATGAAGTTTTACTTTATGGAAGAATATGTCTTGGTTATAAATGACCATGAAATACCAGGACCCGACGAAGGACCTGAACCAGGGGCATGTTGGACACTCATGTTTTACAGGGCTTCAAATGCACTAGGGAACGGTGTTGTACCAAAAATTTGCCCTCTCATTTTATTTCAATATTTTATTTTACATGGGTGGTTGCAAACTTTGGCTTGAGGAAAGTAAAATTTGAAGATGAACGAAATGTCCTTCGATTGGAACATCAGAGTTTCCTTCAATTGGAACATCAGAGCTTACTTCGATTGGAATATCAGGGTGTCCTTTGATTGGAACATCAGGGTGTCCTTCGATTGGAACCTCTGAGGGTCCTTTGATTGGAACATCAGAACTGCCTTCGATTGGCATATCAGAGAAAAGTATCCTTCGAATGGCATATCAGTGCATAGGTATCTTAATCTAAAATGTTCTAATGAGGGAAGTTTTGAACCCTTCGAATCAGAACTTAGAACCATCAAAGAGAATAAGGGATGATCGAAGGAGCTCTGATAAGGAAAACTCTAAGCCTTGCAAATTCATGCAGACCGTGGCTCAGACAAATAAGCTCTAATGAGGAGAGCCTTGAACAATTCGAATCAAGACTCAAAGCCATTGAAGAGAGCAGAACAACACTTCGACTAGTCAATAAGATAATGCTTCGATTGGTCAAGTTCAAAGCCATTGAAGAGAGCAGAACAACACTTTGACCAGTCAATAAGATAATGCTTCGATTGGTCAAGTTCAAAGCCAATGAAGAGAGAAAAGCTTGAAACTTAATCAAAGGAACCATGATGAAAGCCTTGACCTATCATAACCTGTCCAGGTTCACTCAAAGTTCAAAATGACATGTTTTCCTTGCAAATATGGCAAGAATTTAATTTTGATCGTGGCTTTAATTCCTGAGTTAAGGGCCAGATTCTTTCCTTGTTTGTTCCTAACTCCACAAGAGCTGATTCAACTAGGGTGATTTTCTTCAAATCAAGCAATCGAAGCAGAGGGTGGCTCAATCGAAGGAGCCATGATAATGAAGCTTGTGCAATTCGAATTAGAATTCAGAGCTTTCGAACGAAACAATATTCTAATGAGGAAAGCTCTGAGTAATTCGAGTTGGAGCTTAAAGCCTTCGAAGAGAACAAATTCGAAGGAAAATGGATCTGTAGGGGCATGTCACCTTTCGATTTCCATCATATTTGAGGCCCAAATAACTCATAACAGGATGGCAGTAACGCATGAAAATAGATTGGCACCTGAGTGAATCAAATATAGCAAGTTTTTATAAAGAAATCAAATCAAATCTCCTCATCATAATAGACCAAGATTTGATACACAAATGTTAACCTAAAATCCCTTGCTTATATAAACCTCATAATCTCAAAGAAAAAACACAGATATACTGCCTCACAACACACACGCAACTGCCTCAAACAAACCCTAGTAAAATCTCTAATTTTCTTAAAGGTAGTGCAATTCGAAATCTCTCTCTCTCCAGCCAGTTCTAGGCTAAACCGAGTCCACCATTCATCCCCTGAGACTCCCAGAAGTTGAACCAGGTCCGTAGTCAAGTGCCTCCACGTCCAAAAAATCCATAACCAGTCATCACCATTTGGTATATTCTTTTTTATTTCAATCTTGCTAAGTATGTGTTATTAACAGATCTAATGTTCATATATGTGTTCATGACATTGCATAAGGCAGGTTTAACGTATTGCATACAAGCTTAAATGCTTGAATCTCATATTGCTATTTCTAGGGCATAACTTGAAAATGCGCTTGAAACACTTGATACAGTGACGATCTATTAAATCTAAACCCAAATTCGAATCTCAGGATTCTTGGTATTGCAGGACGAAATTACTTCAGATTCAAATTAGAGAGGGAATCGAAGGACCTGGGTTCGACACACGGGTCATACATTTTGTGTTTTTTCTAACAAACTTGCTTGCAGATCCAATGTCCCAGACCGAAGGAGTATATCATGTACCATCATTAGGCACCTTCGATAAGCCTTTTCACTTGGATTGAAAGGCATCCTTAGGCCTTTCAATCCAGGCCTGCATCCTGCAGATTACCCCATTTCTTTTTACTGTTTGTTCCATTTAGTTTATCCTTTTCATTACTTTGTTTCTTCTAGTTTTTAATCAACATTAAAAATCAAAAATAACAAAAAAATATTAGGTTTAGTTTTTGCTATTAATATTAATTTTGTCAATTAATTAATTAATTAATCATTTTAATATTTTCTTAAAAAACTAAAATTGAATAGACTTAGGATTTTTAATACAATTTCTTTTCATAAAAAAAACAAACAAATTTTTTTTCCTTTCACTTAGGATTTTAGACGTATTTTCAATTCATGCGCGTTTATTTACTTTCGCATTTTTTTATTATTGTAATTGCGTACTAGTTTGTAATGATAATTAGGATTTTACTTTCCGCATTTTTATAGTGTATCTCTCCCAAAGTCGTATAATAACTTATAATTTATTTTTCTGTATTTTATTTTCCACACATTTGTTGCTTTATTATTTTACTATATTACTGTTAGTAAATAGGCTTGTATGGAAAGACTAAAATCAAACGTTAGCTAACCTAACAAAAAGACAAAAAATATTTGAATCTCAACACACTCGCACATGCGCACCTCTAGGGTACCGCCACTTCGGTTGCCTTCGGAAACGGTCACAATTCTCGAAACGTGATAATATTTAGTGATTATCCTTTAGTTCAAGAGATCACAAGTCTCTCGATGACCCTTCCTATGCCGCCTCGGTTAAAAAGTGATCTTAGAACTTTAGGACAATTACTAAAAGTTCTTGCCCAGTTGCATTAGTGACCGTAAACGTCCCTTTGATAGTCCCTCAACATCCAACGATAGGGCTAACTACTCACTAATAGTAGGATAGCACTATCTAAAGGGAAGGAGGAAAAGAACACATTTTTCGAGTAGGTAGATAATTGTTAAGTACTTGCTCAAAATAACTTTTTCACACTACACTTTCAAAACATTTTTCGAAAAACGCTTTACCAACACTCTTGAGGACTGATACAAGATTTATCATAAAGCAAACAAACTTTTCAAAACATACAAACACAAAAGAAATTTTCAAAAATGAGCAAGTACCTAAGATTCCATGGAAAACCACGGATGGAAAGGGTGCTAACACCTTCCCTTTCCATAATATACCCCCCTTACTCAGAAAATCTCGAAAAAAGTCTTTTTCTGTTCTTTTCACCCTTTCCTTTGTTGGATAAAAGAAAAATCGGTGGCGACTCTTGCTTACCGCGACATTTGAGAATACAAAACACGAACCAGTATAATAGTCGGTTCTGCCACCGTATCACAGAACTAACAACTCTGTTGGGGATCTTATAAAGTGGGGTTTCCTTAGATTTTTAGTTCATCATTTTTAAAATGCTTTATTGTGTGTTTTCTTGCTTTATCTTTGATGGTTTTTTGGGGTATTCTTGTAAAGATCCTACACCCGGATCTGGGGCACCTTTTAGGTAAGTAGAAATAAATCATAGAGGTTGTACGGTGTAGACCGATACGGACAAAGTGGTGGCTACGTTAGCGCGATACTCTGGATTATACTAATGTTCCTTGAGTAAGTTAAGGATAACATTAGGCTTCCTCATAGTGTCACTAAGCGCTAACTGACATGTATAACCTTTAAACGACTCATCCTAGCCATTAGGAAGTAGTGAGATAACCGGCTTTGGTTCCGACTGAAGATTGGTTGATACTCGATGCTACACTCATTAAGACTGGACTTTCGGGATTTTTTGGAAGCAATACTTCGGTGTGTGAGCTGAAACAATTCCTGATGGGAAGGTCAATGATATTGAGACTCCTTAGAACCCGATTACTATTAATAGGACAGGTTGAGCCATCTGAACATTCAAGAGGGTACTTGCCTTAAACCTCATGCAAGCCTTTGAACCTAAGGTCTATTGTGTGATTTATTTGTGTTTATCTATGATTTAATCATAATTATGACATCATAAACATCGTGACATTCATATATACTAACCATTTCAAGGGCCTGTTGGATTTACCTCTTTGCTGTTTTGTAGGGTATGAATTCAGGTCGCAGAAAAACCATCCGGATTAACTTCATAGAAATCCCTCCCAAGCTCAAGGAATTGGTCTTGAAAGTTCCCGAGTACTCATCATTCAACAAAATACATGGTCATTTGCTCAGCTTGGTTACCACCGTATTTGAGGAAGTTTTGATGAGTGTTCTATTCCAATTCTTTGATCCCGAGCACCATTGCTTCACATTTCCCGATTATCAACTGGTACCTACACTGGAAGAATTCTCTAAGTTACTTGGTTTACCTGTATTGGAGCGAGTACCTTTCACTGGGTTAGAACAAGATCCAACTGCTAAAGATGTTGCCATGGCTTTGCACTTGAAGCCATCTGATATTGAATCCCACTGGGAAAGAAGAAGCGGAGTTAAGGGCCTTCTTACAAAGTTTCTAATGGAGAAAGCTCAGATTTTCCTAGATGCTATGAGTTACCATGCCTTCGAAGATGTTTTAGCTCTCTTGATCCATGGGTTGGTATTGTTTCCTAATTCAGATCAATTTATAGATGTGAATACTATCAACATCTTCCTTGCTCACAATCTGGTTCCTACATTGCTCGGGGATATCCTACATTCTCTCCATACTCATACTCTGAAGAAGCGAGGAACTCTCATGTGTTGCACCCCTCTGCTATATAGGTGGTTTATTTCTCACCTTCCTTGGTCAACAATTCAGACTGATTTAGGCTTAAGGTGGAGTCAAAGATTAATGTCTCTCTCTCACTCTAACATCCATTGGTGTCCTCGCTCTCAAGAAGACATCTCTTTTATTGATTGCTGCAGAGAATTTCCTAATGTGCCACTCCTGGGAATTAGGGGAGGCATCACCTACAATCCTTCTTTAGCACTACGTCAATTTAGTTACGCACAGAGAGATGGTCCACCAGATATGCTCATCCATGGTATTGTGTTCAACTACTCAAATGATCTGCAAAATTATCGTCAGAGGTTCATCCGTGCTTGGGGCATTATTAAGAAGACTGATAGTGTGATACGGTGGGAGAACTGACTTGAGGTTTTGCATTTGTGTTTGCAAATGTTTCGGTTTAGCAAGAGTCGCCACCGACTTTTTATTTTATCCAAAGGAAAGGTCAAAAAGCACATGAAAGACCTTTGAGATTTTTTCTTGGGTTCGGGGGGTATATTATGAAAAGGGAAGGTGCTAGAACCCTTTTCATCCATGGTTTACCATGGGCTCTTAGTTACTTGTTTAGATCACTTGCTTTGCTTTTTCAATTGTTTGAAATGGTGCTTTTGTGTGTGGTTTTGAAAGTATTTTGAAAAGAGGCCTTTGTTTAGGCAACCTTTGTAATAATTTTTGTTTGAATGTATACAAAGGTGTTTTTCTTTTGAAAAGATGTTTCAATGTTTGAAAGTTTGTTTTGGGAAAATGTTTTGAAATTGTGTGTGTGTTTTTGAAATAGCAAGGATGGTTTGCAAGAGATCAAGTAACTAGGAATTGTCTACCCTACTCAAAGATCTTTCCTACACATTTTAACCCTTTGACATTGTTGTTTTACCATTGTATTTGTTAAACAACCTTGTGTTTGGATGTTAAACGGTACGGGCGTGGGTCATTGTATGACCATGATAGCAATGGTGCCAAGTATCTTAGCAAGTTTTGGGGACTAAGATCATTTTTGTATAGGCAACCAAGATAGCGTCATCGAGGGACTATAATCTTTTGCTTTGTTTTTGTTTTGCCAAGATACCTAGCATGCATACCATGGCCATTTTAAGGCAAGGAAGTGGATGAAACCCTAGGGGTGCTTGTGTGCATTGTGTTGTCATTTTTCATGCATTTTTGTCTTGTGTTTAGTCATGCTATTTGTTTTGATTTTGGTCTTTTGCATACAAACCCTAATTTACTATCATGGCATTTAAAAGCATGAAAATGCGTAAAAGCAAATCTAAGACTATTACAACATTATTATGGGGAGGGGGATACAAGTTTTAATAGGGGGATATTGCATAAAATAAAACCCTAAAACTATTACAACCATATTGAATTTAATTTACAAATAAATAAATGGACAAATATTTAAGTATGCAATTAAATATGAATATGCAAAATGTTTTTTTGTATTATTTTTATGTATGTAAAAATAAGTTTATTTATATTTCAAAAAATAAGAAAATAAAAATGATTATTTTTGGAAAGGGTGAAGAAACCCTAATTTTTGGTTTAAAAAGAAAATATATTATATTATATTATTTATTCATTTTTTATGTACAAAGAAATAATAAAAAAAATACATACAAAAATATTAAAAAAATAAAATAAGTGAGAAAATATTATTTTACATGTATAATATAATAAAATAAAATATGTAAGTATTTTAATGTTATTTACAAGTTTTAATTAAGAAAATAAAGTAATATTAACCTAATAATTATTTATTATGCAAATAAAAATATGATAAAATGCCAAAAATAAAGAAAATATTTTTTATAATTTTAAATGTTCAAGAAAAAATAATAAAGTCAGAAAATAAAAAAAAGAAATGAAAAATATGCAAAAATAAAGAAATGGGCCAAGGGGTGCAAAAAGCAGAATAGGGTGTGTCAAAAGCAAGAGGCCCAAGGCGCCTTGCCCAAATACACTTTGTCCCTGTCCTCAGAAAGCGCGTGCGCCATGGTTCTGTACTTGAATCATGTTCTCTCTGTTCTTTGCTTGAAATCAAAAACTCATAACATGAAAATTATAGAGCTTTAAACCACAATTTCAATGATATAAAAAACTTGAGCTAACTCTCAAAGACCAGAGAGAATTTCCTTGGACCTAAATTATAACCTAGTTTTTTCAGCAACTTCAACATCTAAATTCTCCTAGCTCAGTTAATATAAATACAAGTTATGCATATGTACAGTGCAAGGACATTAAGGGCTACATTTTTGCTTCACAAACCTAAGCCTAATGATTCCTAAATAAGGAGATAGAAGTTTGAAAATTACATGTTTCAGTCAAGTTCGAATATGGCAATGTAGGAGTTTTGGATGAGGCCTGAAGGTCGTGTTAGCTTGCCTGAAGTTCACTCAACCTTTCCCAATGCTTGGCTTGCCTTGAACTTGCCTGAATGTGCTTGTAGAACTCAACCTGCAAAGCTTCAAAGTGAAAATGGTGAAGTGTGAAAATGGAGTTACAGTGGCTGGACAGGTGCTTGGATAGTTTAGGTGTATTGTTTAGAATGTGTTTTAAAAGATTCCAAGCAAAACGCACGAGTGGATTTGGCCAAGGTTCTGCACGTATGGCCCGTTTTGACAAGAACTTGGTGTTTTGTGTTTAAGGGTGTTTGAGAGGCTTGGTAATCGTGCTTTTGGCTTGGTGTGATATGCTGAAGTTGTTTGAAATGAGACTTAGACTTTCTCTTATCAGATTACAAAGTTATGGACCTTTTGCAAGTTGACTTGTTTTTGAAGCAAAAGTTGGAATTGACAATGCCAAGGTTGTACAAGCTAGCTTGAGGCCTGATGATAGTTGGTACATCTTTCCTGATATTAGTGAACTTTATTTGCAGCAAAAGGCTTGGTCCATGGCTCAAGATAAACAATTTGACATAAAGCATGCTTTATCAAAGTGGCAACGTTATCTTTTTGCCAAAAATGGATTAATTCAATGTGTAATATTCTAAAGCTCAGAACAAATCCTCTAACCAATGTATTTGCATTTAATTTATGAGTGTAGAGAGGATTAGAACCTGTAAACCAAGTACAAGCATGCTTTGTACAAATTTGCAAGTTGTAGCAATGTGCAAAATGCCTTGGACAAAAGTGATGATTTGCCATTTTCAAACTTTCGATTCTCCCTAACCATAAATGATTTTGGAGAGTTCTTTGACATTTTGGAAATCTTGTAAAATTCTCTACAATCCATATTTGAAATGAATTTTGAGATTCCTCTTGGAACTATGTGAAAAATTGCCATGAAGATAGGTCAAAATCCTGCCTAAACTAGGGCAAAATTTCACTAAGTTAAAAGTTTCATGGACCTTTATTCACAAAATCATAACTTGATATCCAAGCATATTTTGGGAAAACTTTGTGAATAAAAGTTGTAGATTTTGTGGAGGAATACAACTTTCATGTTGGAAGTTTTGTTTGAATCCAATTGCATCACGGTCAAAAAGTTGGGAAAAGTTGGGAAAAAATAAGAAAATTTCATAACTTAGAAAATTTCTAAGTTATGAAAATTTTCCATTTTAAACCCTAATTTTCAAAATTAGGTTTCTTGGTGAAAAAGTTTCATGTTTTGACACATCTTGATGAAAAATGACCCTTGGCACTTGATTTTGACCAAAAAGTCAAAGTTTGACTTTTCAGTGTACAGTTGATTTTTGATCAGTTGACTGGAAAATTCATCTGTCAATCCAATGCATTTGAGATCTTTTGAACCTTGTGATTAGGTTAAGATGATGCCATTGAGTTTTTGAAACCATTTTTGAACCCAATTTGCCATTGGCTAGGTGAAAAGTCAGAAATTGCCCTTCTGCAGTCAAAACCCTAAAAATGACCATTTTGCCCTTTTGATGATTTGATCAAATTTCTTGAGGAGTTGTGGTCCAAACTTGATCAAATGGTTAATATGAGTCTATAATGTTGATGTGGATAAAAAATTATAAGGTTTGACTGTAAATTGGCCACAGTTGACTTTTTCCCTAATACAATTGATTTTTAGGTCAATTATCCAATTGACTGGGCAAAAATTAGATTCAAGGCTTGAAACTTGGTATGAGCAATCTTATAGGTCCAACATGAAGCATGAAAGTCACATTGAGCATTGAAAGTCCAAAAATCCTTGTGCAAACTCAAACCCTAATTTCAGGTCATCAGTGCAAGGAGATGTCTTGAGCTGAGCAAACCCTAATCTGGTCTTGAGTTCAAAGAGTCTTGTGAGGGGAAATCTTGATAAAATGAGAGGGGAAATTTTGGGGTACAACAGCTGCCCCTGTTCAATCTTCTTGAACCTGAAGAGTTAGATTGGCGAGTTTGCCGTTCGTGACTCGAAGGTAAAAGATGATTGGACACTAGAGTGCCCGTAAATTTGCACTCATCAAAGTATAGTTGAGGGAATGGGCTTAAAGATGACATTTGGAGAGGTGACAGAATCTTGTCGGAGATGGGCTTAAAGATGCCATCAAGAATGTTTGTTGAAAATCAGGATAATGAACATCAGAATGGTATCCGTATTTGGAACGTATCTGAGCTGTATCTGGAGATGAATCTTAAATGAGCAAGGGAATATCATCCATGTATGGAGTGTATCCGAGCTATAACTATATTTGAATCTGAATGAATAACAGAATGACTGCCGTGTCTGGAGTGTATCTGTATTGTATCTGAGTCTGAAATCTGAATAGGCGACGGAATAACATCCGTGTTTGGAGCATCTTTGAGCTGGGGAAAAGTCAGAATAAGTGACAGCATGGCTACCGTGTCTGGAGCGTATCTGGACTGTATCTAAATCTTGTATTTGAATAAGCAATAGAATAGTATCCGTGTCTGGAGCATCTCTAAGCTGTTTTCGAATTCTGTATTTGAATAAGCAATAAAATAGAATCCGTGTCTGGAGCATCTCTGAGCTTTGAATCTGAATAAGCAATAGAATAGCATCTGTGTCTGGAGCATCTCTAAGTTGTTTCCAAATTCTGTATTTGAATAAGCAATAGAATAACATCCGTGTCTGGAGTATCTCTAAGCTGTATCATGATTGTATATTGGTAGCTTGTTAATCTTATCCTAAAAAGGGTAAAATGTTATCTGAAACACAAAGTTATGTTGCATGAAATGTATGATGCAATAAATGTGTTTTATCAATGTTCATGATATATGAATGTAATGTATGCGCATGTAAGCTGATTTGCTGTCTTGCTGAGGAAAATAAATCCTTGATAGCTGGAGATAATAAAATCCTTGACTGCTGCCAGGGAAAATAAATCCATGACCGCCGCTGGAGATTCAAAATCTTTGATTTTTGAGGATGAGAAATCCTTGGACCACTGTTGGAGAGAGAAAATCCTTGACAACTCGCGGGGATTATCAAAAACTTTGACAACTTCTGTGGGGATGTGAGAATCCTTCACGACTTTCCCGGGGATATAGGGATCCTTTAAGTCTTTGGAGTTGGAAGATGATAAAATTCTTTTTGTGAGAATAAATGCCAAGTGTTGTTTGAGAAACCTGCTTGGGGAATCTGAGAACTTTGATGACTATGGCTGGAGATTACACAATGGGAATCCTTACTCGGCTGGGAAATAAGGAAACTCTGGTGATCTCTACCAGGGATCAACCAAAGGAAAACCTTGATCTGCTGGAGAATAAGGAAAGCTCTGATGGCTTCTGCGGGGAACTGAGAATAAGAATCTTCATTCTGCTAGGGGAATTTGAATCCTTAGGGACTTCATGCTGAGGAGTCAAGAATGAGAATCTTCGATCTGCAGAGGATTAAAAATTCCGACAAATTCATGCTGGGGAGTAAAGAAGGCTTTGGCAACTTCACTGGAGAATCAAGAATGAGAATCTTCATTCTGTTGGGGAGTAAAAAGTCTGTGGGGAATAACTATACTGTTGGGGAGTAGCTATCCTGCTGGAGAGTAAGTTCAGGACTCTGGGGGAAAAGCTTATTCCTGTTTGGAAGACGTTCAGGAGTTTGGGTTGTATGCCAATCTACTGGGGAATTATCCTAGGTTGGGGATAAGACAAAAGTTAACCGTTATCTGGTTGATTCTCAGACTTTAACATAACTTGCTGGGGAATCTGGGGAAAACTGAATGGTTTTCGCTGTAGATTGATAGTTGAAAATTTGACTTCGTTGGGGAAGAAGGTTTCATATTCACTGAGGGTCCGTAGTTTAAAGTTTTGGTCCGCTGGGGATTGGGAGTTTGAAAACTTAACTCTGATGGGAATCAAGGGATTTGAAATTATAACTCCGCTGGGGATATGTATTTCAAGGTTTTAGCTCCACTGGGGGATCTAGATGATATACTACAGGGGATTTCTCTTGGAATAGCCTAAAGACGTCTTCCTATACTTTCAACCTATCAGTAATTATTCTTTCCCATTTCATTTATTTGTAAACATGTGATTATATTCAAATGCATATGCTCATTTAATAAATCATTGGACGTTTTCAAATAAAACACAAGTGTAAAAAAGAAGAAAAGGCAAATAGTTTTCTGCACTTTGAAGTATCTTTGTATTAACTTTGTGTAAGTATTTTGTATAAAGGAGACAGACATCCTAGTAAGAGAATGTTGTCATAAAAATGAGAAAAATTTATACAAAGAAAGATGGCTATGTGCAAAAATTCCATGGGGTTCCTATTCTTCTATAGCCTTCGTAACTCTGAATATCCTGTCTATTCGTTGCTTCGTCTGACGATAATTGGATTGATCAGAAGCCAGGAGCTTGTCTGTGAAGAGATTGTCCTTAAAGTGATCCGACGAGACATAGTCATACGCTTTAATTCCCTAACTTTTTCTTGGACCGCCCTTTGGGTTTTTTGATCCACCGGGAAGCCCTTTTTTTCCCAAGTCGCCCTTTCGGGTTGTCAACTTGCCGGGTGTACAATTTTTTTTATTTATCCCTAATTTTTGCCTGAACCGCCCTTTCGGGTTTTCGATTCATCGGGATGCCCCTTTTTGCCCAAGTCGCCCTTTCGGGTTTTCAATTTGCCGGGTCATTTATGCGTAGTATCTTTTGACTATGTCTGCGTTCGCAGGGTGTGGCAAGTCATCGCCGTCCATGGTGATTAAAATCATTGCCCCACCAGAAAATATGTTTTTGATCACAAATGGTCCTTCGTAAGTAGGAGTCTATTTTCCCCTGGGATCACTTTGCGGCAAGATGATCCGCTTGATTACAAGATCCCCGACTTGATATACATGGTGCCTGACTTTCTTGTTGAAAGTCTTGATCATTCGTTTTTGGTACGTCTGACTGTGGCAAACAGCAGTAAGTCGCTTTTCATCAATCAAGTTAAGTTGGTCAAGCCGGGTCTGAATCCAATCGTCTTCACTCAAACCAGCATCCTTCATGATTCTCAAGGAGGGAATCTGAACCTCGATAGGAAAAACAGCTTCCATGTCATATACCAAAGAATAGAGTGTTGCCCCAGTTGATGTACGTGCCGTGATACGGTACCCGTGGAGAGCAAATGGTAACATCTCATACCAGTCCTTGTAGGTGACTGTCATCTTTTGTATGATCTTCTTGATATTTTTATTCGCAGCTTCGACAACACCGTTCATCTTTGGCCGGTAGGGAGATGAATTGTGATGTTGAATCTGGAACTATTCGCACAAGGCTGTGATCATAGTATTGTTAAGGTTTGTACAGTTGTCAGTGATGATCCTGTCGAGGATACCATACCGGCAAATGAGGTTCTGCTTGATGAAGCGGGAAACAACATTCTTTGTGACGGATGCGAAGGAAGCTGCTTCGACCCATTCAGTAAAGTAATCAATGGCCACCAGAATGAAACGGTGTCCATTGGATGTTGTAGGCTTGATCTCTCCAATCACGTCGATTCCCCACATTGCAAATGGCCAAGGAGCTGTTAAGACATTGAGAGGAACTGGAGGTATGTGTACCTTGTCCGCATAGATTTGACATTTGTGACAAGTACTGGAATGTTGATGGCAGACAGCTTCCATGGTAGACCAATAATAGCCTGCCCGTAGAATCTTCTTAGCCATCGTATGTCCGCTAGAGTGAGTGCCAAAGGTACCATTATACAGTTCAGCCATGATCTGCTCAGCTTCAACCTTGTCCACATAATGGAGCAGAATGCAATCGTGATTGCGCTTGTATAGGATACCATTGCTCAGGAAGAACTTGGCTGAGAATCTCCTTAAGAACTTTTTGTCATTGACTGAAGCTCCTTCTGGATATTCTTGAGCCTCGAGATACCTTTTGACTTCATGAAACCAAGGTCGGTCCACTACTTCTTCGATATTAATCTCGTGACAATGTGCAGGTTCGTTCATCTGCTCAACGGTGATTTGGGGAGCCTCATTATCCCAGTTAAATTTAAACATGGATGACATTGTAGCTAGAGCCTCTGCTAGCTGATTCTCTTCTCGCGGGAAGTGCTCGAAGGTAATCTGCTCGAAGTGAGGTAGCAATGTCAAGACATGTTCTTTGTAAGGGATGAGGTTGGGATGTTTAGTGTCCCACTCTCCTTTGATCTGACTGATGACCAAAGCTGAGTCTCCAAACACAACCAAAGATTTGATTCCCATGTCTATTGCAGCCTTAAGACCAAAGATACAAGCTTCATACTCGGCCATGTTGTTGGTGCAGTTAAAGCAGAGCCTGGCTGTGAAAGGTGTATGGCAACCTTGTGGGGAGATGAGTACTGCGTCGATACCGTTGCCAAGTGCATTGGAGGCACCATCAAAGTACATGGTCCATCGGGATCCTTGTTTAGGTCTGTCATACGGTCCGTTATCTTTAATGTTGTCCAAAGTCATAATGTCTTCGTCGGGGAAGTCGAACTTCATGGATTGGTAATCTTCGACAGCTTGATGAGCCAGATGGTCAGCTAGCACACTCCCCTTTATAGCTTTCTGGGTCGTGTACTGTATATCATATTCGGTCAGGATCATCTTCCATCTAGCGGTTCTTCGGACAAAGCAGGCTTCTCAAAGATGTACTTGATCGGATCCATCTTAGATATCAGCAAAGTGGTATGAGTCAACATATACTGCCTTAGCCGGAGAGTAGCCCATACCAAAGCCTAACAAGTTTTCTCGAGTAGTGAGTATCGGGTCTCACAGTCGGTAAACTTTTTGCTAAGGTAATAAATGGCATGCTCTTTTCGGCCAGACTCGTCATGTTGGCCCAGTACGCACCCCATTGAATTCTCTAAGACGGCCAGATACATGATTAGCAGTCTTCCTTCGATGGGAGACATCAAGATAGGAGGTTCTAGCAAATACTCCTTGATTTTATCGAAAGCAACTTGACAGTCATCATTCCATTTAACCACTTGATCTTTCTTCAACAACTTGAAGATTGGCTCACAGGTAGATGTTAAGTGAGAAATGAACCTTGCAATGTAGTTTAGGCGTCCCAAGAAACCTCTGACCTCTTTCTTAGTGCGAGGGGCAGGCATTTCTTGTATAGCTTTGAATTTGGCAGGATCAACCTCGATGCCTTTGTTGCTGACTATGAAACCCAAAAGTTTACCGGATCGGACTCCAAATGTGCACTTGTTAGGGTTCAGTCTGAGCTTGTCCTCCTTCAACCTGACAAATAGCTTTTGCAAGTGGTCGAGGTGTTCTTCTTCTGTCTGTGATCGGGCTATCATGTCATCCACGTAGACCTCAATATCATGATATATCATGTCATGAAATAAAGCTACCATGGCGCGCTGATAGGTTGCCCCGACATTCTTCAGTCCGAATGGCATCACTTTATAGCAGAACATACCCCACTGTGTAACAAAAGTAGTTTTCTCCATGTCTTCAGGTGCCATTTTGATCTGGTTGTACCCTGAAAATCCGTCCATGAAAGAAAATACCTTGTGCTGATTGTGTTGTCAACCAAGATGTCAATGTGCGGTAGTGGAAAGTCGTCTTTAGGGCTAGCCCTGTTTAAGTCTCTGTAATCCACGCACATTCTGACTTTTCCGTCCTTCTTAGGCACGGGCACAATGTTAGCAACCCATTATGGGTAGGAAGTAACAGCGAGAAATCCAGCATTGAACTGCTTCATAACTTCTGCTTTGATCTTTTCGGACATGTCGGGCCTCATGCGGCGGACTTTCTGTTTAACTGGTGGATAGTCTTCTCTTGTAGGGAGACGGTGAACCACAATATTTGTATCAAGTCCCGGCATGTCTTCATAGGACCAGGTGAAGATCTCAACATATTCATTCAACAGCTGAACTAAGCGCTCTTTGACACTTGGCTCTAGGTTGGCACCCACTTTGACTTCTTTTCTGTCTTCCACAATACCCAAGTTGATTATCTCTAACAGCTCCTCATGAGGTAGAATAGCCCTTTCTTCCTGTTGTAGGAGTCTATCCAATTCTCCCGGCACCTCACAATCTTCATCACCTTCGTATTCGGCATGGTAGACCAGATCTTCAGAGTCACTGAAGGCCATAGCAGAATTGTTACCCATGGAATCCGGAATGGAAGGGTACCTGCATTGGTGAGTGTGAGTGTGTGTAAGGGACAACCACCTTTAAAAAAATGAAATGTAAAAAGAACGAAAATGAACACAAAAGTTTATATGTGAAAACGTCCATGATTCATTAAAATGGCATATGAAGATGAAAAATCAAACCCTTACAAATAGACATATGTACCTCGGGTAAGGCACAGGGCTTAAAGTGTACGAATTGTTTAAGAATTATTATAAACCAACGGAAATGTTTGAAAGATAAATTACTGATTTATGAAAGTAATGGGAACAAAGTCCTTTGCCTCCCAGTTGTTCAGTCCTCCGTCAACAGTAAGGAAAATCCAGTCTTCCAAGTTGCTCTCCTCTTCACTATCCTCCAAAGCATTGACTCCATGATGGGTGATCTTCACTGGTGGCCCTCCATCCCGGGAGCGACGCACAACCTTTTGAGCAGAAGCAGTGAAACCCAAACCGAATTTATCTGATTTGTAAGGGAAATCGGGAAGTTGCCCCCAGATTGTGCTTCCTCCTTCTTCAATCACAGCCTTTGCATCCTTGAGGGATAACATCTGAGGCACAGGTTTGGTAATCATGGGTACAGAAGACACTGTCTTGGTTGTCGCAATCTCCTGAGCTACCTCCTCAAAGTGTTGGAAAGGGGTCTCGATGAATTCACCATCCAATTCCACATAGTGGAAAGAATTTAAATGGCTTATCATGTACTCCTCTTCGCCATGAACTGTTATAATTTCCCCCTGGACAGGGTACTTGAGCATTTGATGCAGAGAGGAAGTGACGGCCCCAGCATTGTGAATCCAGGGTCTTCCCAACAAGCAAGAATAGGAAGGACGAATGTCCATCACATAGAATGTGGAGTTGAAGGTTTCAGTTCCCACTTTAATCAGGATGTCCACCTCCCTGTGGACCATCCTTTTAGAACCATCAAAGGCTCTGACAATTATATTGCTGGGCTTCAGGGTTAGGCCTTCACAGTCCAGTCTATCCAAGGCTTTCTTCGGCAAGACATTTAAAGATGACCCAGTATCAACCAAGACGTGAGCTAGAGTAGTCCCTATGCATTCCATCGAAACATGCAAAGCGTCATTATTCTTTCTCCCTTTAGATGTTAAATCGGCATCGGAGAATCCTAGACCATTGTCAGCTGTTAGGCTAGCTACACATTCCTGGAACTGATCCGCGGAGGCTTCCTGTGGCACGTGGGCCGTCTTCAAAAATATGATCAGAGCTTTAGCATGAGCTTCAGAACAAAGCAGCATGGCCAACATAGATATCTTTGAGGGGGTTTGCCCCAATTGTTCCACAACATCATAATCGCTTTTCTTGATTATTTTCAAAATCTCTTCCATTTCTTTTTGAGAGGTCTCAGGGATGACCAAAGGCTGAGCCCTCGTCCTGACGGGCACTTCTTGGATCCCTTTCCCTCTATCAGCAGCAGCAGAGGGTACAACCACATC